>SKCR01036331.1:0-101390 GCA_019454045.1 Zanthoxylum bungeanum | reverse complement strand
CAACCTCTCTGAGCCCTTGACCCTTTATGATCTTCTCTTGGCCATGTACAAATCTCATTTTACTCCTCCTCAGTATTTGAACTTTTTCGGGATGAAAAACCATCATCAACATTTATAGTGAATATATATGTACGATTATAATTTTCTTACACAAATGTATATTTAAGTTTCATGCAATAGGTTTATTTTTCAATATTTTAACAAAATAATACCTTCTATCATTTAGGTTTTGGTCATTTTTTTGTTCTTTGACTTGTACTCTTTATTTTTATTAATATATAACTCTAGATGGAGTCTCATTAACACATGATTAGACTTAATTTTGGATACAATTTAATTAGGATGTTTGATTTTACTTTAATGTTGGCTTATCGATAACTGTATTTATTTATTTTTTTTTAAAAAAAAAGAGCATGCAATAGGTATTATTATGTCTTTTCTGAAATGGACTGTTGTCGAAATATGTCATTTCTTTCTTCTTTTTCTTCTTTTTGTTTTGTTTTTTTATTTTTTATAATATAGTATACTATGAATTGATTTTTAGTATCACAAATTTGTCTATGCATGTGTTCATATATAATATTGTGAACCCTGGAGGCCTCTTGTACGTAAATGTAACCTAGGCTAAGCTGGTGCCTCGAGTGCATGTAGCTAGGTTTATTTATTTATTTTTGTGAATAAGGAAAATGAGCGAAATTCCTTAATTTTAATGAAACAAACAAAAAAATTTTAGTATTTTAAAATTAATAGAAATTTCATAATATTTTATCATAAAAACAAAAATATTTATAACGAAACCCCTTTAGAGGGGTTTTATTTAATTTCAAAACATTAAAAAAGTTTTGTTTAATTTCACTAAACATCAAGTGGTTTTTCTATTTTTTTTCTTGTGAATACCAACAATAATGTTTTGCTTTTTTCAGTTCTGATATCAAACTAATTAAACTACATTTTTAGCTTCTGACTGTGAATAAGAAACTACATTTTCAACTTTTACACTTGCAACATTTTCTGGGCAGCCGCGTTGATCTTTTTACTATTATTTTAAAAAGAAAACTATTCTTTCAATATGAAACTTTTTCTTGCTCAAAGCACCCATTTTTTTTATTAAAAAAAAAAAAAAATTAAACAACAATATATAAAGAACCAGGGAAGGTTTGATCTGTGATAATTATCCAACCGGAAATTTTGAATAGAAATTGTTACCTAACTAGAAGTAATTAAATTTTTTTTTTATAATCGAGATGTCCTGACCAACTTACGTGTACGTCAAAGTAACTAAAGTTTTGATGAGACACGGTTATTTAAATTGATGACAACTTCATTAATATGTTAGAGATTTTGATGAAATTCACTAACAAGAGAATTCAATCCGTGAAAAACGTGACCAAATTTGATGAAATGGTTACGGTCCTATCCTGCAACTTGATTTTCTATTTTTCTTTCTGACATAGAACAGGAAGATATATATTGATCGATTTAAGAAAAAAATTGTAATTTTGTTGTTCATAATTTTCCGTAATTTGTAATCATCAAATTATTGGTTATTCAATTATTGTCATGGACAAATTCTTATGCGGAAAAGTCATCTGATGACGGAGCATAAGAAAAATATTCTATCAAATACAGATATTTCACTTCCATTATAATATTCAATAATGATATTACTAATTTATAATATTGACAATGAACGTTATAATGTAATGTTTGGAAGGATTCGAATATTTTAAAAACTTGTGGCCATTGAGTCTTTTTTATACAAACAACATAAATTCAAATAATAATATAGCACTCTGTATGTGGGCTTGGCAAGTTTTTTTCGGTGGCAATCATTTGTCAACTCTAAGGGATCGTCTCTGGTTCACTTTCAAGTTTAAAGTTTGAATCTCATTAGAAACATTTCATCGGGATCATGTCCCCTGGTGTAAAAAGTCATCATAATTTGTGTTGGGAAACTTCTGAGAGCACGGAACAAAAATTTCGAAGATTAATCGAGGTGCGTGTAAGCTGATTCGTACACCCCGATTATCAAAAAAAAAAAAAAAAATCAGTTGAGATGTTAGTGCTTGTTTTGATGATACTCTCGTAGTAGAGATATGCATATATATATATATATATATATATATATATATATGCGCTTGATAAAAATTTGACAAAATGATAAAATATAACATTAGAGCTTAAAAACCGAAGTGCTATTATTATTATTATTTTTATTTTTATACATGATAAATTTTAAAGATGAATAAATTATAGGTCAACTTAAACGTAATATAATTATGTAATAAGAAATTAGAATAACAATCAAACCTATCCACAAGTAGCCCAACTTGTTTGACAACCAGATTACGAAACATCATATAGCAATTAACAAAAGTCCAATTGAATTAAAATATGGAAAAATATCAAACATATGACTCTACACACGTGTGATAATTATCGGATAATGATTTAAGCAGGGATAGATATACTCCTTAAACACAGAATAAGTATATAAAAATTGTTTTAAGTTAATTAGATCAATAATAAAAGTTAAGTTATTTAAATTTATTAAAATTTTAATATAAAATAATAATTTTATTGTAATTATATATTGAATGATGTAATCGAATCTTAATTGTGTTTTACGTACTATCCAAATTTTTAAAAATAAAAAAAAATAAATAAATAAAGGGCAGCCGCAAAAAATGCCCTCAATAAACAAAACAAAAAGGGCTCGCTCGCTAGATTGGAATTGTCAAAACACAGCATTGCTTACTATTTCTTCAGCTTAGTTCCTTTTTTGTATTATTTGTCAACGGTCAGGATCGCAGGCTCTTTGGATATATACCCACATCTTCTCCCATGATCTAACTTTCAATATCATCAATTACCCTATCTATATATCTTCATACTGACACCATGAGCTCTTCAAAGTTCCATGATGATTTTGATCATCATCAATCTCCAATAAGCAACATGATCAGAGAGATCAACGGCCCTCGTCCATCTCCTTTGAAGATCAACAAAGATTCTCATGACATTCAAAAGCAGCAGCAGCAAAAGCAACCGCCGGTTATCATTTACACTCATTCACCAAAGGTAATTCATACACAGCCTAAGGATTTCATGGCTTTGGTGCAAAAACTCACAGGACTTCCAGGCTCTACTCATCATCATGAAACTGCACCAACAACAACAACATGCACAAGCTCAAGAAACTAAATAAACAAAATATATAGGTTCAATGGTTTCTTGTTTTTTGTGTATTTGTATTTAATTTCAGTATTAGGGAGATCCAAAAGCGTTTATCAAAAATGTGAATTAATTATGTACTGATTCAATTCATTCTTTGTCAATCCAATGAAAATTAGGTTATTTTGTTTTGAATATTGCATGGTAGTAGCTAGCTAGATCTATTTTCTGTGTATATTTATTTCTTTTCTTCTTTCTCGAGTCTTTGTTTGATTCTTGAGATTGGAAGAATGATCTTTAGAGCTTATACTTCTGAATTAGTCAATGAACAAGACAATTTTATAAGATTGCGGCCAAATTCAGGCCATTATTTATAAGATAATTGTATCAATTTCATTATCTCTTCACCAGCCCTACCTTTGACAGTTCAACCGTTAACATACAGCATTCTGATAAGGGCAATATATAGAAACTAAACGAAATTAAAGTATCATAAAATCAACATCAAAATGATATTATTTTTGTTTTTTAATTTTATTTACCATCAAAACAACCTTATTTTGATTTTTTTTAAAAAAATTGTCTCATTTTCCTTTTATGATGTCCCTCTTGTAAACAAAAACTCCATACCGTGAAACTCTAATAATGTATGTGTGTTTAAACAAAAGCATTTCCAATTATGTATGGTCGACTATTTAAATGTCATTATATTCTATCCGAAATCATTGTCTCATTAAGTTTAATAAAATAGAATTCTATTTATGGTTCTATCCATATCAATTTAAAATCTTCTTCAAATCCGCTTGACAAATTAAATGGAAATATCATTTATTCTTATTTTCTCACTTATGTACTTAAAGATATATATTATTTATGCCTAAAGTATTGTTGATGACTGTTTTTTGTTCGAAGGGCAATATGAGAAGTTAAACCCTCAAACAAGCCTCACTCAAACAGTGAATTTGTTTGGTTAGTAGGAAACCAAAGCAAATTTAGCAAGCTGACAAGAAGAACACAAAAACAATGATTTACGTGGTTTGGTGGAGAGTGACTCCAATCTACGTCCAGAGGAGAAATTGTGTGTATTTTATTATTTGTTCGGGGTCAAGACCGATCCGAATTACAAATGTGGAAGGGGGGAAGAGAGATACAAGAATATAAAAAATAAGCACCTCGAGTCTTACAACAAGCCTGAAACAAATCTCTCAGGTGGTCGGATGCTGATATATTTTTTCTCTCTCTATCACTAACTCTTCAACTCTCAGCTTCTCTCTAAAGGGTGAGATGTAAATTTTATTAACCATTGAATCTGAGACTTCAACCCCTTTATTTAGGATCCCAAATCCACTATTCCACCAACTCATGATGTCAGTCATTGTCACAAGGCCATCATCGTCCCCATGCTGCTTTCCTCAATCACTCAACAAATAGAAGTACTGCCACTGGGTTCAACTACTCATGTCAGCAGAAACTCATCATTACAACCTCTTAACCACTACTACACATAGACCCGGCCACCGGTCTAGTTCGATTCCGAATCAGAACCGAACTGGCTGATTCCTGGTTCCACGAGTGTGGAACCGGAACCGGAATCGAACAGTTCAGTTCATGTTCCGGTTTCAGTTATATTCGGTTATTTTTTTAAATAAAAAAATTGAGATTGAAAATTTAATTTAAAATTATGAATTTGCATTTATATAATAAACTTATATAAAATTACAAATAAAATTATTGTCTAAAAAATTAAAAATAAAATTATTAAACTAAGAGCTTGAACTTAAATTTTAAAAACTTAAGTTGCCTACGTATCCTCCAGGGGTGAGAGGAATCAAAGCTCATGTAGTTCCATTATAATTTTAAGATATTTCCCCATTGTAATTTTACAATTCTTTAATTATCAATCATCATTATTAGTGTCTGTTGATCCTTAGCTCCAGTTCTGTCTGTACTTACAGATGCATTGTCGAACAAGTCTTCAAATTCATTGGGGACATCTTCTTGTTGCCTCAGATAAGCTCGAGTCCAATCATCTATACATGTTGTTGCTTCTATAGTGCTTGGATGTAATGAAGACCGTCTAACTTACAATATATTGCCTCCTATGTTGAAGGCTTTCTCAACCGCAATGGTGGAAACAGGTGCTGTCAATATCTCTTTAACAATAATTGATAATACGGGATATACATTTTCATGTCGGTTCCACCATTCAAGAATTTGAAAATTTTTACTAACTAAACTTTCAGTTGAAAACTCGAAATTTATAGCTAAATATTTTGTGCAGTATGTTGTTCATCAAAAACTCTAAATGCAATAAGTCATTTTTGCATGGTCCATGATGAATCAATCCAATTACAGTCACACCCATGTATGCATGTGTTCACCAATTGTCACTCCAAATATTAGAAAAAATATAAAGATGACTTTAAATATATTTAAATATTTCATTTAAAATAATTTTACCATCTTTGTATAATTTAAAATTTTGAAATTTTGTTGTATTTCGAGTGATTCTACAAGCAGCAGGATTAAAGCATTTTGAACGTAATTAATAAAAGTAAGTTTTTCACCAAAATTTAAAGAAACATGTGTCATACAAGTTAATTTAGCAAATTCTTCTATATTTTTAGCATCAGAATATTTAAATAAATATAAAGAACTCGTACCTCTACTAGATGATGCGTACCTGACCATTTGAGTTTGTTTCGTATCAAGTCCAACCTCAACGACATGATGTCTTTCCAGGTGCTTGTGCATATTGCCGTATCCACCAGTAAATTTATAAGAAACCCCACAATGGTTGCATACTGCTCTTGGACCTTAATTTGCAGTATCGATTAAATGAAAATGAATTTTGAAAACGTTCGAGGAACAAGACTTAACTTCTCTTCTACGTGAACCAATACTAGGGCCGCTCTTTTAGGTTGTCATATTTGACATTGTGTTCTCAGATGGGCTTGCTATTTGTTGTTTAAGAAATTTTAAAGAATTAGAGACTTGAGAATGATAAATTGTAATTGTAGATGAGAGAAATTGAGAATGATAGAATTGTAGGAATTGAGAGAATTGAGAAGTGATAATTTTATGTGTTGAAATAATGAAAAATGGCCCCTATTTAAACATTTTAAGAATATTTTTATGATACCTAAAATGCCCCTAAAATTAGCTATTTTATTAATGTTATTATGGGTTATTTGGGAAATCAAATTTTTTTAAAATTGGGGCAGGGAGCCATTGGGCTGGAGTCAAAGGCTAGTAGAGCTTGGGGATGGTTGGAACCCTAGAGTTCCAACTGGAACCAAACGGTTCCGATTGGAACCGTTAGAACCGTTCGGTTCCAACGATTTCTACCGATTCGATTAGGGTAAGAACTCTAACCAAACCGGTTAATTTCGGTTCTAGTTCCTTCGGTTTCGGTTCGGAACCGGAACCTTTGCTATGATTCAACCACTCCAGCACTGTTCCGTCTTATGAATAGCTGGCAGCCTACTTCCATTGTGAGCCGTTGATCAAATTCTATCATTATTATCATTCTAGAAGCCCAAACTCCTAGTTAGGGCATACATCATGTGACCTAATCCTCCAGAAGCCCACCTCATCACTTAGGACATACGTCATATGACTTAAATATAGATTAGCTCCAAATGAAGTTAATTCACAACTTAGTTCTCTCTTTCATCACTTTTATAATAATTATCACTTATTGATGAACTGACTCGATCTGTTGATGTGTAACTAGCGTACCTTATGGCCACCAATATGGATTTGTTTTCAAGCACTCTTGCAGAGGGTGGTCAGGCTCAGAGGCTTCAGAGCCAGCTGACATTAAGGGAACATGAGTTGAATAAGAAGCCGAATGATGCTAATGCTGAGATCGAGGCCCAGACTGAGGCTACTTCCAAAACTTAAGAGCTTAAACTGCAACAGGCCAATGGAGTTATGACAGAGACCAAGCTCGAAAGAAAGAAGGTTGGGCTTGAAAAGGCCACGAATGAGAAAAACCAGACGAATGATGACATGTTTGTTGGGTTTCTACTATAGTCCCAAGATCATTCAAGCAATGAAAATCAATGTGAATACAATAAAGAAGTATGGCGGAATCATAATTACAACGAACGGATTTGCGATGCATTGAACATAAAACTTTTACCTTCTCCATGGAAGCTCTTGGCCAAGCCCTCTTTGTGCTACTTTGATTTTCGTTCAACCTCCATTTGAGTGCTCCAAGCTCCAAGCTTTGTAAATGGTGATTCCATGCTCAAGGGTTTGTTTCGCTATCACCTTTGGATGACTCTTTAGTGTGCTAGCACTTGGAAATTTTGCCACAAAATTTCCCTTAGCTTCTTCTTTGTTCTCGGCATTTTCAAAAATGGAGAAGGAGAGAAATGGACATTGGCCGAATGGGAGAGAAGAAGAGATAAGTGAGTTGTGTTGGTTTTTTGATTTCAAAAATCAATTAAAAAAATGATATACCAAAAAATAAATAAATGGTATTAGTCATTCAAGCCATCACATTGAGTGTTTCACACTCAAGCATGAACCAACAATTTCCATCACAATAAAGTGATAAAGTTGACTAGTGATTTGACGCTTGATGTGACATGTGGGCCCCACTTGATTCGAAATGCGAGTGGGCCCGCAAACAATCTGGGCTCGGGTTCGCTAATTCCGAATTAACGAATTTTCCGTTGCGACGTTATTAAATCAAATTTAATTAAATAATTATGCCTATCAAAATTACTATTCACGTCGCTAGCGAATTAATTCCAAATTAACTCGTTCGCCCGAATTAAAATCTAATTTTAATTCCGCGTCGAAATCTAATTTCATTTAATATATCGAATATATTATTTTATCGATTAATTCCAAATTAATCGTTCTCTCTCTTTAAATAATATTTTATCCCAAACAATCTCTGTTATTAATCCTAGATTAATTTTCTCTCTCTATTAATTAATCCCAGATTAATTATGTGCGAGTCATACGTCATCGGTGAATCTTGGGAAGCGACCCATGAGATCCCCAGATATGTTGACAGTAAATCCGGTCGTCGGACTATCCGAACACGTACGTACCTAGTACTATGTTTTTACCGATTTACGAGACATGGTTTGCTTCTAGCAAAGCACCGTGCCTACCCAATTCTCCAGAAATATTCTTAAAGGAATATGTAATCTATATCAGGCGTAGTATACGTAGTATTGCGTATTGCGATCCAGTATCGGATGTCACATGCTAGGCCTGGGGCTGGAATTGTGTCTGCCCCGTACGAAGCACATATCAGATCTATAGTAACTAGTCTCTATAATCGGATAAACATGACCTAGTCATATTATCCTGATGACTGCAGTACTAAAGAGTACTAGTTTCGTATCCTGCGTGACCATCATCTCCATATGACTGGAGTGATACTTCCATCTTGACATCACACCCAAAACACTACGATTCTCAATATACCCAGAAGAGGCGTACACAGAACCTATTAAA
This sequence comes from Zanthoxylum bungeanum, assembly GCA_019454045.1. NCBI lineage: Eukaryota > Viridiplantae > Streptophyta > Magnoliopsida > Sapindales > Rutaceae > Zanthoxylum > Zanthoxylum bungeanum. Next base: position 92,732 of record SKCR01036331.1, on the reverse strand, counting down.
GTCCTGGACGACCAAAACCAAAGTATATTGATTGTCACAAGTATTAGCGATGTAAGTCTCAGGTTAAGACCAAATACACCTACCCTGATTCGGACTTCCATAGACACATAGTCATACTACCAATGGAATTTCGAGGGGTCTATCCAGAGCGAAGCTGTTTCCGTACCATCGGTAAACATAACCTCATATTACACTTGCATAAGTATCCAATACTTAAATATATTAGAACTATGCCGTTATGCTCCCACAACGCGCACAAATGCAATACTAGTCTGCTCTTGTAAATCTCTGCAACTATCGATTTCATGTGCTCTAGTATTAGGATGCGCACAATAAGCCATGTTATTCATTTTTTTCCTTTGGGAACCTTCTCGGGTCGGGCTCTGATAGCAGCCCATTGTCTTGTACTTCCCAAGATATCTAAAATAATGGCTTGTTGAGGGTCTTGTAGGTCATGCCTCCCGGAACATACGTAACTTGGATTGGGGGCCTCCTCTGAGACATTGAGTTACCCTAATTTATGGGCCTGAATTCTTGCCTCTTCGGTCCTGGTCCTTTTCATCCAATATCACTTACCCGACGGGTTTCTTACCTTGGCTCTTTCATTTCTCGAACTCCTCGGGTTATCTTCTCCTCATCCTCAAACAACATAAACCTCCTCGCATGTTCGAGGGTCGTTGTATAGTCTGGAATCTCTTAGATTCTGAGGTGGGACCATAATCTCCCAACCCTTAAGGCTCTTTTAAAACTCTCGAACATTTTTGGGGACTCATACACCCATATTTCTAATACCAAACTGTGGTATTTATCGAAAAACATCTTCAGAGGCTCATCATCCCGTTGCTTTATTGTTGGGTTCTTTGCCATTTCTCCTTATAAAGCTTGTGATCGCTCTCCCTCCAGTAGAGGCTATTATTGGATTATTCGGGCATTCATCTATGGTCACACCTTCCCTAAACCTCTTCTACTAGAGTTTTGTTGGATATGTCCATCGACCTCACTCTTAATGTTCTATCCCGGGATCTGCTGCGTCAGATGCCCCACGGGCACTGATGAATAATGTATTAGCCATGGGTTCTGCACATCCCGAACAAATCTTGGAACCTGGGGAGGCCTTCAGTATGTGATCCGAGTGGTTTTCCCGCATACTTTTTACCTCATTTCTTCTTGTTTGGGGGATACCACCGCACAAATTGAGGATTGGCCTGAAGGACGTTCCCCATCACCCCCGACTGACTAGTTCCCCGACCGTCCCTTCAGTACAGGTAACCTGTGAAACTGAAGATTGGTAGCTGAGCAGGTGCAGTACCTTCCCACAGATGAACTTGTCCAGCCGCAGCCGACGGACGTCACTCATCCATGACATTACATTCCATTCCACGACTCAACCTGGATGGGCGGCCGTTGGCTAACCCTCTTACAATCCATTCCACGAATCACAAAAGGAAACGTCTATATTACTGCCACACCCCTTCCATGCGAACCATTTCCCCCATCTATCTGTTCTACTGCTAAACTACCCAACAACCCATGGTTTTCACCTTCTACCGTTCCCTTACCACGCAAATCACTTTTTACTCTGTCCCCACATACGGCGCCAACTGTTGACGGCTGATTTTCATTCCATGGGTAGTTTCGAGATAACTCTCCCGAGACAACCTTCCCTCAACCGTTAATTTGTTTGGTTTGGGGATGACCAAAAGCAAATTTAGTAGAAGGTGGGAAAAACACATAAATTGACAAGATAGTTTTAATGTGGTTCGGCGGAGCGGATCCAACCTATGTTCACGGGCACAAAACGATGAAGGTTGTTTTTATTGCCAAGAGCTTACTCAGCCGACCTGTTTTGAGACAGGCTAGAACGCGACCGAGCTGTTGAAAGGAGTTACAAGTGGTATTCTTTCGTGTTACAAGTTGCTATGTAGAAAAACCTAACCTATACAAATGAGACTACCCTCCCTTTTTATACTAGTGAGGAGGCAACACTGTACTGCCAATTTGACGTTGTTTCCCGCGTGATGCCTGACTGATTGACGGGTTCTCTGCCCCAAGTTTGCCCTCACCGAAAGTAAGCCTACATGCTGACGGTCAATCACATCCCTTTGTTTTCTCCTCTGCCACACGCAATAATAATGGTGACAGCCTGTAAAGTGCCTTTAGGGGAAATGACACGTATCGAAGGAAAATCATATACTCTGGTCTTCTATAGATTGTCAAGTGGTCGGCCAAACAACTCGCCGAACTTCTAGAATTACTTCTACCCTGACCTGAGATATCCGAGCTCATCGATCTGCTCAAAGAGCTGGTAGATCCGGTCCGATTCCTTGATCTAGCATGGTCTGCCATATCTCTTATGTTGTTGGTATCTGAAATTGTGTTGTGCTACATCCTCTGGTCAGTCATACTCATCAACAGAGTCCCATGACAGGCCGAGGAGCCGATACACATTTTCTGATCCCTTGACCTCCTGATGAGGTGGATTTCCTCTTCTGCCCTTACCGAATTGTACAAAAGACTTAGTAGCGAAAATCCCCATCAACATATAGAGTTCGACTAATTAACCGAACTCAACACGTATTGGAAAAGGAATCACTACAAGAATTATGGCTTTTAGCGTCCAAATATTTAGCGTCGAAACATTATGCGACGCCAAAACTAACTTTTAGCGTCGAATATTAGTTTCGACGCTATATGTCATATTTTTAGCGACGGAATAAAACTTCGACGCAGAATATTAATGTTTTTGCGTCGAAACTATATTTCGACGCTAAAAACAGAACTTTAGCGTCGACAAATATTCGACGCTGAATAATTATATTATTGCAATAATTTTTGGTGCCAGATATTACACTTTTAGCGTCGAAACACATGGTCGACGCCAATAATATAATTTTAGCGTCGAACATATATCGTCGCTAAAGGTGTATGAAGTTTCCACCGGCAAATCCTTGACTCTTTCGCGTCTAAATTAAATTCGACGCTAAAAACGGCAACAATTAGAGTCGAATGTGAATAATCGACGCCAAATGTTCCATTTTTAGCGTCGAAACTAATTTCGACGCTAAATAGTTATGAGGCTTCCACCGACAGATCATTGATTCTTTCGCGTCTAAATTAAATCCGACGCTAATGTTTTATATTTAGCGTCGAAAAAACGGTTTCGACGCTAAAAATGGAACATTTAGCGTCGATTGTGAATATTCGACGCCAAAAATAATACTTTTAGCGTCGAACAAATATTCGACGCTAAATAGTTATGAGGCTTCCACCGGCAGATCCTTGATTCTTTCGCGTCTAAATTAAATCCGACGCTAATGTTGTTGGGGTTGGTGCTCCGAGTGCCAATCCGGATCGTATTTATGTCCGATTCATAAATACAGACAGTTCAATTTTCCATAATATTACCAATTTTACTGGTAGCACCCTTGTCTTTTATACACTTATTCGATCTAATCTCGATTAGATTGAAACTGAATCTGGTTCAGTGATACGTGTATACTAGACAAAGACCCTAGGATTTACAGTATAGTGCGTAGTTACAACGCAGTTTGTAATTGACATTGGGAAGCGCGCTATTAGTTGTATATCCTTAAATAAAGTTCCTGGTCAAGATTTACTAACACGGGTCGGTTAGTAAAATCCGCTGAGACCAGTACATGTCGTATATCGTGACTTGGTCCGATGGTTTATCCCAGTGAACCATGAGTCTCAGGAGACTCGTATAGACATGTAGGTGTTTATTTGATAAGACACTGAACGACTCACTGAATGTTTCCTAATAGATGGTACACCAACGTCAATAGGAACCTTCCCGAGTTGAGCGAGCATAGTGGTCCTTCGACTTGAGATACCACAGTGGGATATATGAGTTATCCTCCACACTTTGATGGCAGTCACGTCAACGATCTATTCATCATGATCAGACCTCCGCCTGTTCGTTGGGTGTGGACTGATGTTCATGATATCCAGTGTGTATCAAGATAGGATCCGTCAGTCCTGTGTACAGGGCATAGGCATCATCACGTGTTTATGATCTAGTAAATCCATGGCCGTGGTATATAACGTCGGAAACTAGTTCCGAATGTTATTTAGAGATCATAAATTGAAAGTCGACTGTATTATACCGAACGAATTTGACGTTCTGATCTATATCCTAGGTATAATACGGATGGCCTGTGACGGAGGGATTATACGTATGCTATGACCTCGACTTGTATAGTTTAGCGAGATTATCTGTGGTCGTCATAATCCATGAGTGGGTGGATTATGGACACGAAATTAGATTTCGTGACGGATAAACCTAAACTTAGAGAGTCCCACAATATGAAGTGTACTCGTTGAGCACTTGGGCAACTCGATATGAATAATACGGATTATTCATAATACTTCACCGGATTAAACGAGTTAATTCGGATCGTTTAATCGTTAAACGATAATACATGCATTAGGGAGGGGAATTTTTGTCCGATAATAATTATTGTGTTTTGTATTTGATACATAATACGATTAGATATACATTAATTATTCGTCAAATGAGATTTTGACGTGTGCCATTAATATATGTATTTGTCATTTATTGTAAATGAAATACATATTTAGAATATAATAATTTTATTAATTAATTATCTAAATATTTAAATGTTAAATATTTAAATGGTTAATGAATAATCTTTTCATAATTGTTATGAAAAAGTTTTTGGCTATTATTGTTACAAGTGGCATTTTTTTAATTAAGCTAAATATTCAAATTTGATTTGATAAGGCTTGATACTTATCCATTTTATCTATTTAATTTAATGAAATTAAAAGGACAAATTGATCTTTTTTTTTCCATTCATTTTCGGTCAACACACCCTTTTAAAAGAAAATTTTGTTTCTCTTTCTTCATAAGTCCACCACTGCCGAGAGCTTCAACAAAAGGAAAATGAAAATGGGTTTCATTTTTGCTTGGTGAATCAAGTAGAAAGAAATAAAGGAAATCAAAGAAAATGGCTTAGGAAATAAGGATTAAAGGTAAATCTTTCACACCCTAAGCCTAAGAAAATTTGTTTCTTATTTTCTTGTTAATCTAGAAATGTTCTAGGGTTCTTTTATTTCTAAAATTTTGGGGCTTTGTTGTTTGGTGGATGGATTGGAAGTTAGGATGCATGTATGAAGTAGATATTGGATGAAATTAGTGTAATCTTTATCCAATTTAATCAATTGTTGTTTGAAAAATTTGTTGTCATTCTAGAGTTATTGATCCACTCTAAATAGCCTAGAATTGTTCTTGGGTTGTTCATGTGTGGTGGGACTCAATTGGTGTATGATTAATTTGATTAATATTGTGTTAAAATTGGCTTTAAGCATGAAAAAGTGGACTGTTTTGCATCCAGATCAGACCTGGAAAAGTTTCTGTTTTTGGGATGAAAATGTTGTCTTTTAAATGTAATGGATGTAATTTGGGAGTCGGCACAATTTCCGAAAAGTGTTTCGGAGTTGAAATAAGCGAAAACGGCCAAAAACGGTGTTACCGGGTGGATTTTGAGCCAACCGGGTGACGGCTGTGAAAACAGTGATTCCGTCACTGTTCTGGCAGCCCGTGTACTGCCCCGACACTATTGGAGCTGACCTGGGCAATTTCCATAAGTGTCGGGTAGTCGGTTCGGTCAAAAACGTGTTTTAGGCAATTTTGCGGAAAAACAGTTTTCGTAAATTTCGCGAGTTTTCAACTTATTTATGTTAATATTCGATATTAAATAAATTGGTTTAAGTGATATATGAATAAATTATTCATATTAGATATTGAGTAATTTATTCGGTATTTTGAAAAAGTTTTAAAATACGATATCGCCCGGACCCGCGCTTCCTTCCGCCGCGCCCCGACCCCAAAACCCCAACAAAAATGGTATCAGAGCAGGTCTGATGCTTCATTCATTACATTATTCATGCTTGATATTAGATATATAATCCAATTTAATATTCGCACATGCTTAGAATCTAGATACGTTTCTTAACTGTTCGGTTCTACGCTAACGAATATGTAACGAAATTTAATTGTTAAATTAAGTTATATGTTCTAAGATAGAATTGAATTATTTAGAAAATGATTTAGATTAAATTCTGCATTGGATGTAGAGTGTGGCTTCCGTAGGAAAATCCCCGCTTCAAATATGGCTGTAAAGTAACGTGTATTGGATACATGTTTCTTGGTCCGCCTTGTCAGTACGGATGCAAATGATTTCCTGATGCTATAGTTGTATCGTGCCAAAGCTGTGCAGTTATGGTTGATGGTAGTTCATTTGCGCCGGTAGAACTTATATGATAAGAGACAAATTCAAGTGAAAGTGGAAATCCTGAACGTGCCAAAGCTGTCAGGACTACATCGGTAGCTTGAGTTTGTCATTGGCAAGTGTAGTCGTGATACGCCTCCCTGTGAACGTGCCAAAGCTGTCACAGCGAGAAACGATCAGGACCAAAATCAGGAGTCACTGGTGAGTGATTGACAATGAGTTGTCTACCTAATGAATATACGTAGGCGAGAACGTGCCAAAGCTGTGAGTCGAAATATATTCATGGGATCCTACTCTCACTATGAATTCGATTTAATTATTGAATTCCCGTTGTCCGTTGGGGATTACGGTGTTACGTAAAGTAGTGGGAGACACTGCTGGGTTAAAAATCCATAACTCAAGCGGTGCGTAATTTTATGGAATTTACTGCTTTCGTTTTCCTTTTATCTATATAGTTTATAGATTTATGCTTCTTATCCACTGCATAGTATATTACCTGAATATATAGGTTTTCTGACTTTATTTATGGTTGCGTAGTTCTAGAATAAGTTCTAGAAAGACAGTAGACTTAGATATTGTTAGATTAGTTGAAACCATCGGGAACTGTTGTTTCGATTTTCTTGAAAATCAAGATGGTTTGTGACTTAGTTTCTAAGTCACGATTAGGTAATCTAAATAGATATCTAGTTTAGGATATAATCTTCTAGTTAGAACTGTTTCTTATGCAGTAAGAATTGACATGAATCAGTTCATGTCTCGAGATTCTTGACTGGCATTAAGAAAAACCCTTAAGTATTTGTTTATTTATAATGACGTTTCTTGGCTTTAGCGACTTTTAGGAGTCATGTGTTTGACACGGTTTGCTAATCAATTATTTGCAATCGTTGTAATAATTGAATGCAAATTATAAAGCTTAGGAAAGGAGATACATATAGTTGTGTATAGAGAATATCGATTCTCGAAATACGACAACTGTAGGTATTGGATACCGGATCTCTCGTCTAGTTATTTAAAAATATTTAATAACTGTTTTGATATTTGATATCGAACTTGTGACTATTGGATAGTTACTTGTTCTGTATAAACAGTTGTTACATATTTTAATATAACTAGTAGTGTCATTGATGAAAGATGAACATTAAGAAAAATATTCGGTAAAATAAATAATTTAGAACTGTGCGTTATGAGGTTTTATCATAAAAGCATTAGATGATTGTTCCTTATGGTAAAGGATGGTCTGATACAAGATCACACCACATATCCTTTTCCATTTAATGAATATTGTATTCAGGTTGTGATTAAATCTCATTTAACCGATGATTGTCATTGGACCACCGATTTATTAGACTAATACATTGGATGTATGTAGTTTAATAATTAGAAATTACCTTAAGATAGTTTTCTATGCTCCGTAACTTAGTTAATGATTTGTCATGACTTAGTTACATGTTTCTAGTAGAGAACATGTTGAACGTCTTTAACTGTTCAAAGACTTTCATTATGTCTCTGATGAAACGTAAATAGAATATTTTGAATGGTTCTAAGATATTCTATTTGAAGTGTTGAAAACTATAAAATTCATCGTGGGTCTTTGAATTGTTCAAAGATGTTTGATATGATCAAATATGTGATTTTAAGGCAATTAGTTCTATAGTTATTTAATGAATATGATTTTTACTCAATATTAAACTTCTGATATTCATTTTGATGGAATTGGTCAGTGGGAGTAATCGAATCTTATATGATTTGATTCGTTGATATTGAGAGTTATCGAATTAATTTTCAATACTCTTGGGGTTATGCTCCAGTAACACTAATTCATCTCTTTAATTAAGGTTCCAATTTTTCTACAGTTACATATATGATATGTATAGTAGAAAATTCGAATCTTAAAAAGTTTGAGATTTGAAACTTTCGATTATATAATGGTTATATAATTGAATGTACTTGTGCCTCAGAGGTATGAGTGAAAGGTTTATCATTTATTCTATTTAATAGAATATTGTATTCTATTTGATAGAATATCTTTTCTATGACCCCGAGTAATGAAATTGTTTTTATTGACTTGATGGTTACATTGGATGTTGACGATTGTAGAAAAGATTTGACTTTGTGAAGTCAAATGAGAGAGTGATAAACTGTAATGGAACTACATAATTAAGATGAAAATACCCTTAGACATCTTTTGTATACTAGTCCAATAGGATGTCAGAATCATTTACGAAGTATTTGATACTTAATGATTCTGATGTTTTCTTATTGAAGAAAAGTATCCTATAACTTATAGTGGGAGCGATATTTGATATCGAATTCGGAAATTAGCATTGAACCATAGATCTAAGATTGTTCATGGCTTACGACGATCAAGTTTTGTACTTGATTGGGCTTTCGTCATGAATTGTTCATGAGATGTGCAAATTATTTGCGCAGTGAAGGCGAAGTGAGCTTGTAAAGGTTTGACCTTTATAGTATGACAGTGAGCAAGGTTATACTCAGTAATCTATTGTCGATTCTGAGGAAACATGTCTCTAGTTACACTAATTGAATAATTAAGGACCTGTTGGTTAATGTCGATATTAAACTGTATTTTGGCTAAAGAATGAAAAGTGGCGTTCTTTAGAGATTTCTTCTTCGAATAAGAGATCCGTCGTGATTTCTTTATTTGAAGAATTCATTCTAGAATATGGCCATAGAGTTTGCATTCTGCTAAGATCACAGTTTGATATATTAGCTTATGCAGCCTATTGTAGACTCAGATAAGCTTTCCGAAAATCGTGCGCTCTGTTTTTGATATTAGTCAGATTGTCTGGTTTTATCGAAGTATAGAGAATACGTATTTGTCAGTAGGGTCAGTGGGAGCGTACAAATTTCTTTCTAGTATTATATATCCTTAAGTCTTCTTTTCTCCGTGATAACAGTGGGAGTAGTCTCTGTTATATATGATATGATATAAAGTTTTATATAAGATATAAAATTAAGAGACTTGTGAGATACTCTCATTAATCGCATATTAGATATGATCTAATAAAGAACACAGTAAGACTATCTGTATGACAGTTAGTACAACTGTTTGACAGTTAACGTGTCTTTTATATATATAGTTTTCATCTTTCGTAAAGAATGATTCCTTTTTCGAAAGATAAATTGATTGGAATGTCTAGACAATCTTATGCATCATAAGATGATGGCAAAATGAGTACTATATTATATGCGATTAAAGATATCAATTTAATCGTAATTTTTACGAGTTATTTTGATATGTTATAGACCATATGATGAGTCTTGGAACATTCTTTGTTATCTATGAGATACTAAGAACGAGTTTCTTGTTCATGGAGAATTTAGTCAGTAATCATAAGGTCGGATTAGTTTTGATTCTAATAATGACATTAGATGGTCTATGTCATATAAAGTCAGAAAAGATGCAGTGGGAGTGTCACCGTTGGTTCTACTGAATTAATGGAATCAGTTGTACTTATTGAAGTATTGACTTATGAAGTTGCAAAGTGACCTCAATGATTAGAAGTGTTGATATTAGTTTTTGTTTGCGGTTGTCTGCAAAGTATTTGGATTTGATCTCTAAATACATAGACAACTCAGTAGCTATAGCACAATACTGATATAGCATCTGAGTCATATTGATGTGAAATTTGGATTCTACAAAATATGAATGATGCTGGCTTAGGAAAACGATTGGGTTTGTTTGACAGACTCGATTTGTTAAAGCAGACTTACTTGTTCTTGCCTACCTCTTGAGTGCTGGTGAGCTCTTGAGAACCATGAGTATACGATACACATTGAGATGAGTATAGGATACCATGGATTGGCACTAAAGCAAGTGGGAGAAATTGTTGGGGTTGGTGCTCCGAGTGCCAATCCGGATCGTATTTATGTCCGATTCATAAATACAGACAGTTCAATTTTCCATAATATTACCAATTTTACTGGTAGCACCCTTGTCTTTTATACACTTATTCGATCTAATCTCGATTAGATTGAAACTGAATCTGGTTCAGTGATACGTGTATACTAGACAAAGACCCTAGGATTTACAGTATAGTGCGCGTAGTTACAACGCAGTTTGTAATTGACATTGGGAAGCGCGCTATTAGTTGTATATCCTTAAATAAAGTTCCTGGTCAAGATTTACTAACGGGTCGGTTAGTAAAATCCGCTGAGACCAGTACATGTCGTATATCGTGACTTGGTCCGATGGTTTATCCCAGTGAACCATGAGTCTCAGGAGACTCGTATAGACATGTAGGTGTTTATTTGATAAGACACTGAACGACTCACTGAATGTTTCCTAATAGATGGTACACCAACGTCAATAGGAACCTTCCCGAGTTGAGCGAGCATAGTGGTCCTTCGACTTGAGATACCACAGTGGGATATATGAGTTATCCTCCACACTTTGATGGCAGTCACGTCAACGATCTATTCATGATCAGACCTCCGCCTGTTCGTTGGGTGTGGACTGATGTTCATGATATCCAGTGTGTATCAAGATAGGATCCGTCAGTCCTGTGTACAGGGCATAGGCATCATCACGTGTTTATGATCTAGTAAATCCATGGCCGTGGTATAACGTCGGAAACTAGTTCCGAATGTTATTTAGAGATCATAAATTGAAAGTCGACTGTATTATACCGAACGAATTTGACGTTCTGATCTATATCCTAGGTATAATACGGATGGCCTGTGACGGAGGGATTATACGTATGCTATGACCTCGACTTGTATAGTTTAGCGAGATTATCTGTGGTCGTCATAATCCATGAGTGGGTGGATTATGGACACGAAATTAGATTTCGTGACGGATAAACCTAAACTTAGAGAGTCCCACAATATGAAGTGTACTCGTTGAGCACTTGGGCAACTCGATATGAATAATACGGATTATTCATAATACTTCACACGGATTAAACGAGTTAATTCGGATCGTTTAATCATTAAACGATAATACATGCATTAGGGAATTTTTGTCCGATAATAATTATTGTGTATTTGTATTTGATACATAATACGATTAGATATACTTAATTATTCGTCAAATGAGATTTTGACGTGTGCCATTAATATATGTATTTGTCATTTATTGTAAATGAAATACATATTTAGAATAATAATAATTTTATTAATTAATTATCTAAATATTTAAATGTTAAATATTTAAATGGTTAATGAATAAATCTTTTCATAATTGTTATGAAAAAGTTTTTGGCTATTATTGTTACAAGTGGCATTTTTTTAATTAAGCTAAATATTCAAATTTGATTTGATAAGGCTTGATACTTATCCATTTTATCTATTTAATTTAATGAAATTAAAGGGACAAATTGATCTTTTTTTTTCCATTCATTTTCGGTCAACACACCCTTTTAAAAGAAAATTTTGTTTCTCTTTCTTCATAAGTCCACCACTGCCGAGAGCTTCAACAAAAGGAAAATGAAAATGGGTTTCATTTTTGCTTGGTGAATCAAGTAGAAAGAAATAAAGGAAATCAAAGAAAATGGCTTAGGAAATAAGGATTAAAGGTAAATCTTTCACACCCTAAGCCTAAGAAAATTTGTTTCTTATTTTCTTGTTAATCTAGAAATGTTCTAGGGTTCTTTTATTTCTAAAATTTTGGGGCTTTGTTGTTTGGTGGATGGATTGGAAGTTAGGATGCATGTATGAAGTAGATATTGGATGAAATTAGTGTAATCTTTATCCAATTTAATCAATTGTTGTTTGAAAAATTTGTTGTCATTCTAGAGTTATTGATCCACTCTAAATAGCCTAGAATTGTTCTTGGGTTGTTCATGTGTGGTGGGACTCAATTGGTGTATGATTAATTTGATTATATTGTGTTAAAATTGGCTTTAAGCATGAAAAAGTGGACTGTTTTGCATCCAGATCAGACCTGGAAAAGTTTCTGTTTTTGGGATGAAAATGTTGTCTTTTAAATGTAATGGATGTAATTTGGGAGTCGGCACAATTTCCGAAAAGTGTTTCGGAGTTGAAATAAGCGAAAACGGCCAAAAACGGTGTTACCGGGTGGATTTTGAGCCAACCGGGTGACGGCTGTGAAAACAGTGATTCCGTCACTGTTCTGGCAGCCCGTGTACTGCCCCGACACTATTGGAGCTGACCTGGGCAATTTCCATAAGTGTCGGGTAGTCGGTTCGGTCAAAAACGTGTTTTAGGCAATTTTGCGGAAAAACAGTTTTCGTAAAAGTTTCGCGAGTTTTCAACTTATTTATGTTAATATTCGATATTAAATAAATTGGTTTAAGTGATATATGAATAAATTATTCATATTAGATATTGAGTAATTTATTCGGTATTTTGAAAAAGTTTTAAAATACGATATCGCCCGGACCCGCGCTTCCGCCGCGCCCCGACCCCAAAACCCCAACAAATGTTTTATATTTAGCGTCGAAAAAACGGTTTCGACGCTAAAAATGGAACATTTAGCGTCGCAAAAACCGTTTCGACGCTAAAAACGGCAACAATTAGCGTCGAATTTAGTATTCGACGCTAAATATAGATTAAAATACAGAAGCTCGCCACCCCCCCTTCTCCCCCTCTGTTTTTTCTTCATTCTCTTCGTAAAAATCCTCTGAAATCCAGAATTTCTCCTCTACAGCCTCACATCTCTCCTAAAAATTTTCAATAAAATTGTAATCAATTTCCGAAAAGGTAAATCTTCTTTCATATTTCTTTATTATTTTCAATTTTTATGATTATATATGTTGTTTATATGTTTTTATATGCTGTTTGTTAGTGATTTATGATTCATATATGTAGAGTAAGTATATTAATTAACAAAATAGAATTTTTCTGTAAACTATTTAATTAATTTATCAACCAAATATATATATATATATATATATATATATATATATGCTTAAATTAAGTATTACTGAATTAGTAATGTTGATTCCAATGTAAAATGATATCTAATAATTATATTATTATATTTAGGTATTCTGCTGAAATGGATAGAAATTGGATGAGCTCTCTGGACAGATTGAGTGTTGAATATCGTAATGGAGTGTCTGAGTTTATGGAAGTCGCAAAGCAACACATTGATGCAGAAGGTCGTGTTCGTTGTCCATGTGCAAATTGTTTGAATAGGAAAATGAAGCGGTTAGATGAAGTTCATAATCATTTATACATGCCAGGAATATCACCCACTTACCGTACGTGGATTTATCACGGTGAGCAGTATCATTCTCAGTCACGGTTTTTTGATGTCGGCGAAGGGAGCAGTAGTTACAATCAACCTGCAAACGATGATATCGCCGATATTTTGCATGACTTACAAGGTCCACAACTTGGTCATAGTGTTAGTGGCGACATGCCAGTGTTAAGTGGAAATGATCAAAACTTATTTAGTGAGCTACTTGATGAGGCAAAAAAAATTCCATTCGAAGGTGCTGGAATGTCGATCTTGAATTTCGTTGTGAAATTATTACACATTAAAGTGATCAACAGAATGACCAACAAAAGTATCGATATGATGTTAGAGTTACTGGCCCAAATGTTACAGGTTGGAAGCGAATTGCCTAAGTCGTACTACGAGGCAAAGAAAATGTTGCGTGATCTGGGAATGGGGTATGAATCCATTCATGCTTGTAAGTTTGATTGTGTATTATTTCGTGCCGAGTATGAATCACTTGAACATTGTCCGATATGTGGTGAAAGTCGGTACAAAGTCCGTGGTATGGGGAAGAAAGTGCCTCAAAAGATATTGCGATATTTCCCTTTAACGCCCAGGCTGCAGAGATTGTTCATGTCACGACACACAGCGACTGATATGATGTGGCATCATGAAAAGAGGATCGGTGCGGAGGGCATACTTAGACATCCTGCGGACGGAACCGAATGGAAGGAATTTGATGACATGTACCCCCGTTTCGCTGAGGACCCCCGTAATGTCAGGTTAGGTCTTGCCTCTGATGGTTTTAACCCATTTGGGAATATGTACAACTCTTATAGCATCTGGCCCGTTATTGTCATTCCATATAACTTACCTCCATGGAAATGTATGAAGGATCCGTTCATGTTTATGCCATTACTTATCCCTGGTCCACGTTCACCTGGTAAAGATATAAATATTTACCTGAGACCATTGATCGAGGAGTTACAAACATTATGGAATGTGGGTGTGCATAACTATGATGCAGCTTCAGAGCAGTATTTTCAGATGCATGCCGCATTATTATGGACCATTAATGATTTTCCAGCCTATGGTTCATTATCTGGATGGAGCACTAAGGGATACATGGCATGTCCAGTTTGTGCGGATCATACACCTTCGCAACGATTACGGAATAAAATCGGATACACGGGGTACAAGAGATTTCTTGAGTCGAGTCATCCTTGGCGGAGGAGTAAATTATTTAACGGGCAACATGAACCTCAGAGTAAGCCCAGTCGATTGTCTGTATTTGACATACTTTGCCAACATCAACAGCTCAAAGACAGCACACCAGGTAAACATCCTAATAATATAGATAAAAATCGAAAACGGTTACCTGAAGAGTTGAATTAGACAGGAAAAAATATTTTCTTTGAGTTAGAATATTGGGGGACTCTGAGTTTGAGACATAATTTGGATGTAATGCATATAGAGAAAAATATTTGTGAGAGTTTAGTGGGTACACTATTCAATATTCCGGGTAAGACAAAAGACACTGTAAATGCTAGATTGGACCTACAAGATCTTAGAATTCGCAGTGAATTGCATTTACAAGACTCCTCTCGAGGTTTTATTAAGCCTCCTGCTAGTTATGTGCTCAATCAATCGGAGAGAAAATCATTCTGTGATTGGCTGAAAATGGTTAAATTCCCTGATAATTATGCATCCAATATTGGGCGTTGGGTCAGAGATGATACAATAACGGGATTAAAGAGTCACGATTGTCATGTGCTGCTCGAGATTCTCCTTCCTGTTGGCATTCGACCTTATCTCCCCCCGAATGTATGCGACGCCTTACTTGATCTATGTGGCTTCTTTAAACAATTGTGTCAGAGGACATTAAGCACATCTGTTATTGACGACCTTGAGCGAGGAATCGTGATAATCCTATGCAAGCTGGAGCGAATTTTGCCACCCGCTTTCTTTGATGTCATGGTACATCTGGCTGTGCATTTACCGGATGAAGCTAGAAAGGGAGGTCCTGTCCATTACAGATGGATGTATCCCATTGAGAGGTACTATATATATATATACAGTTTGATATAAGAAAATTTGTAACCGTTTTTATTTGCATATAATTTAGTGTTAATGCAAACTTGTTGTCATATCTGCAGAGCTTTGGGAGATTACAAACAATATGTCAAAAACAAGGCACGACCTGAAGGTTCAATAGCTGAAGCTATTATAATAAATGAAGCAATAACATTTTGTTCGATGTACATGCAGAATATTGAAACTCATTTCAATCGTCGGCCACGAAACTATGATGGAGATGCAAGTAATAGCCAAGAGATCACAGTGTTCCGTCAAAATTACAGACCATTTGGGGCAGTAGGTGTCACATTACTAACCCGTCAGGAAGTTCACGTGCGCATTGGTTTATATTGAGTAATTGTGATGAAGTGCAACCGTATTTAACGTAAGTTTTTCTGGTGCATCATTACTGAATGTTTTCCATACATTAACCGTGATAATATATTTATTGTAGGCAACATCTAACAATGCTACAAATTGCTGGTGACCATAATGTTGATGAAACCCACAAAAAAGAATTTCCTAAATGGTTTGAGACAACGTAAGTTATAATATTTTATATTTATTTTGATCCTAACATTAGACATTTCAGTTTGTTATATTAACACATATATTTCATTGTCAGATTATTAATCAAGTGGAAAATGGTCAATTGGACTCGCAATCATCGTTGGTTTCTTTGGCTTATGGGCCTCAAATGCAGGCGTATGAGTACAGTGGATGTATTGTCAACGGAGTTAGATTTCATACCGAACAGCGAGATGTTAATCATGTGACTCAAAATTCTGGAATTGTAGTCCAAGGAGAACACGGCTCAGATGTAATTGACTTCTACGGCGTATTGCAATCGGTCATTGAGTTCATATATCGACCCAGACGACATACTGTGCTATTCCAATGTAAGTGGTTTGACACTAATGCCAGAAAGAGGAGAATTCAAGTTAGTAATCATCTCACATCAATTAATGTTCAACGTTGTTGGTACAAGAATGATCCATACATTTTTTGTACGCAAGCACGTTCAGTGATATATATACCTGATCCTAAGTTAGGAACTGGATGGATGGTGGTAGAAAAGTTACAACATAGGGCCATTTGGGACACGCAGGAGAAAGATAGAGTTGACATATCAGATGAAACACAAGAAGTCTCCGGCAATTTTGAAGTTCCTGAACAGATATTTGTTGGACCAACTGTCAACGTTCCTCAAAATATAACATTAACTCGATCTAGTTCAGACGTTGAGCTAATTCCTCATTCTGAAGTGAGCGTTGAAGTAGCAAGTGAAGAACAATTTGACACTGAAGATGACTTCGATTCCAGTCACGAATCCTCAAATACCGACGATAATAGTGATTAATTATGAAGTTACAGTATTTTGTGATGGATGAATAATTTTATGGATTAATGTATGGTTGTTGATTTTAATTACTCTTTAGAGATAACTATGTAATGAATGAGTTTTTTTGTTTCTTCTGAGCCGAGGAAGAAGAGAAGCACTGGTTGCAGGGATGTAGGACATTTAGCGTCGATTACTTCGACGCTAAATGTCAATTACTTCGACGCTAATAATTAGGCGGGTTATTGAAAAATTAGGGTTTTTTTCCGGGAAATTTAATTTTTATGTAGCGTCGAAATACTATATTCGACGCTATATGTCTTACATTTAGCGTCGCCAATTTTGTCGACGCTATATGTCTTTAATTTCGCGTCGAATACAGTATTTCGACGCTATATGTCTCTACTTTAGCGTCGAATATAGTATGTCGACGCTAATTAAAAATTAAATTTCCCGGAAAAAAAACCCTAATTTTTCAATAAACCGCCTAACAATTAGCGTCGAAGTACTGCGACGCTAAAAGTCAATTATTTCGACGCTAAATGTCCTTTAAATCCCTAAAACCAGTGCTTCTCTTCTTCCTCGGCTCAGAAGCAAAAACTCATTTCTCATTCTCCAACAGTGACGAACGAAGGAAATCAACAGGTAAGTCTCATTTGTTGATTTAAAATTGTTTATGAGGATGAATTTGATGAATTTGAGGATGAGTTTGATGATATTATTGATGAAATTGATGAATTATTTTTTGATGAAATTGATGATGATGATGATGATGATGATTCTGGGCAAGAACAGCAGCATTTGCTGCTGTTCTTGCCCAGAACAGCAGCATTTGGTGCTGTTCTTGCCCAAGAACAGCAGCAAATGCTGCTGTTCGTCTTCAAATCATCATCATCTTTGGTTAATATTTATATAATGTTAAGTTTGAATTTGTGCCCTCTTTGGTTAATTATAACTGTTTGATAAGTTTGAATTCCAGTGAGCTCACGTTCGTGTGGCGTTCTCACACGCGTTCGAACGGACCAATTCCAGTGAGCAAGCGTTCGTATGGCGTTCTCGACCGCGTTCGAACGGACCAATTCCAGTGAGTTCACGTTCGTATGTCGTTCTTTAATATGTTCGAACACCCACTTTACGTTCGAACGCGTTAAAGAATGACATACGAACGTGAACTCACTGGAATTAGTCCGTTCGAACGCGTTAGAGAACGCCATACGAACGCTTGCTCACTGGAATTGGTCCGTTCGAACGCGTGTGAGAACGCCACACGAACGTGAGCTCACTGGAATTGGTCCGTTCGAACGCGTTAGAGAACGCCATACGAACGTGTGCATGAGAAGTCGTGTGATTGTGTGCTTCGTGGTTGGTTATATGTATCCCATTGATTGTGTGACTGTGTGTATGTACGTGTATGATGGAACTCGTAGATTATATGGATAATCAATGCATTGTGAAATGAATGAATGAATTTGAAAACGAAAGTGAGCATTCGATGTTATAAGCGCTTTTGTTAAGTTGTATTGACTTGTATGGATATGTATGTATATGTATAAGAATTTTGGATTTGATGACGCTAATGCGACGGGTTTTTGCAGATGGCACCGGGCAATCGCAAACGGGCTACCGCGACTCCATCTACATCAGCAAGGGCAACTGGCCCTGGTGATTTCTCTGCTAGCACAGGTGAGTCCAGTACAGTGAAGGGTCGAGGACGCACCCGTGGCCTGGGGTTGGCTAAGTACGTTAAGGCTCACGGTCGTATCCGGATAGAGATATCAGATGATGGACACACTCAAGTCGGACAACATAATTCAGCGTTTAATACAGCCATAGGAGCTACAGCTCGATATGAAGCTCCCCAAAATTACGTATCTTGGAGAAAGATACCGTGGGAGACGAAACTGAACCAGCTATTCCGTTCGCTACTTGTAAGTTTTCGATATTGTTTGTTATTTAACATTTTTATTTTATACTTAGAGTTACTCGAATTTTCATGTAGGAATGGTTCGACTTCGATCTGACCCAAGTGAATGTCCAACATATATTGACTACCACATGGGGAAAAGTTATAAAGATTATAGAACAAAAGTCTTGAAACCAATATTCGACGAACATGGACCTTCAAATGCTCCACAACACAAACCTGATTTTATAGAGGAACAAGACTGGACATTTTTATGTGAGCTTTGGTCGAGCAAAAAACACGAGGTAAATTTTGAAATAAACGGAAATTTATAATTGTCTTTGTTTTCGGTACTTACAGTGTTCGTGAATACAGGATAAATGTCACGCAAATGCGGAAAATCGAAGTCACTTGCGTTTTAACCACCGTGGAGGTTCGAAGCCATTTATCCAACATCGTGCCGAACATTCTGAGGTAAATATATCCTAACGTAAAATTTAACAGTTAATTGTTTTTACTATCTGGAATAATATTGAATTTATTTATGTTTATAACAGAGTAGCACATGTGAGGTGCAATCATTTCCAGATTTTTTCCGTGTGACGCATTACAATGACAAGAATAAATGGATAAATGAAGAAGCCGAACGCTGCTATGTAAGTTTCAGTTTTTAAATAAAATAATTAATATATTATATATGTTAAATTTTTTTTCTCAAATTCTAATATTAACTTATTTTTTGAAACAGAACGAAATGATGGAACTCCAACATCAAACTCAGGAGACAGGGACCGACCCCATACCAGATGAGCAGCTGTCGCAATTGGTTTTCAAGAATCAGACAGCTTACAACGTTGGTCTTGGCACTCGTAAGAGCAACGGCATCAACGTAATGCACGCAATAATGGTAATTCGGACAATGTCTCCTTCGAGACGAGTTAGTCACCACCAAGACGAGCTGCAGCAGACTAAGGAGAAGCTACAACAGGTCACGGTGGACCACGAGAAGAAGATGATGGACCACGAGAAGAAGATGGAGCAGTTGGAACAGCAACTGCTGGCTTTCCGTCAGATGTTCGAGGCCTCAATGAGTCATGGTGCATCGGGCTCGAGCGTCCCCCCATCACAGTAGCAATTAATTTTATATTTAGTTTTGTATAAATTTTGAACAAATAGATTTAATATAATATTTCTTTTTTCTAAAACAAATTTCAATATAATATTTCGTCATTAATTACATTTTTTTTCAACTAAATTAAAATTTTAGACCAAAAAATAAGTAAATTACTAATTTTTTAAAAAATAAGTTATTTACTTTTAGCGTCGAATAATTCGACGCTAATAGTATACAAAATGGCCGCTGTAAGCGTAAATATATTTCTTTTTAAATATATGTTAGCGTCGACTAGTTTCGACGCTAAAGGTGACTTTTAGCGTCGACAAATATCGACGCTAATAGTAAAAAACATGGTCGCTATAAGCTAGTTTCGACGCTAAAGGTGACTTTTAGCGTCGACAAATATCGACGCTAATAGTAAAAAACATGGTCGCTATAAGCTTACATATAATACTTTTTTAATATATTTAGCGTCGAAAGGTTTCGACGCTAAAGGTTTGAATTTTTGCGTCGATATATTTCGTCGCCAAATATAAAATAGCGTCGAAAGTTTACTTTAGCGTCGAAATAAATTGGACGCAGAATACTGTTTTTAGCGTCGCATTTAATTATTTCGACGCTAAAAGTGGTTTTCGTCGACATTTTATCGTCCATTTTTTGCGTCTAATTTTTTCGACGCTAAATAAATTTGCGTCGAAATCTTCACTTATGGCGTCGAAACAATTCGACGCTAAATGGTCTAATTCTTGTAGTGAATAGTTGGACCAACTGAATTGGAGAGTTGACCGAACTCGTAATAGATTTGAAGGATCACTTGTATGGAAATACCACTATAATGATAAGTTACATCTTTTAAAGACAACCATTTCACTGAACGATTGTTTGTTTGAATTGAGTTTATTCAAAATCCAAATTAGAAAGGTAAAATATATGACTAAAAGGTTGCAAATTCACTTAAGGTTTCATCACTTAGTTTAAGTGATGTCACTTTCATCGAAAAATTACCATACATTATATTTATTCCCTTGTACTTTAATTAATACATTCATATATATTACATGTTTTACACACAATCATTAGGAATAAACAAAAAGCGAATTAAAATATTTTGTTCATAAAATAGTAAGAGTTTTAAGCCAAATTTAGGTTCATAGTCATCTAGATTTGGAGTGTTATCATCTAAATATGAGTGATCGGTTTATCATGAGAACAACAATTAAAATCCGTATAATACTGTATCGATGTTCTTAACCTAGATCAAAATTTTGAATTCATCCACCATAGGTTTTCAGAATTTGCTTTATTTACTTTGAGTACTTGTGTGATACTTAAGTTTTACATGTTGATTGTGCTACTTTATCAAGAGAGTGTTAAGAGAGTGTTGTGGAAATATGTGTTATTAAACAAAACAACATGCATCACATCAAAATTCGAACCAATAATAAAATCAAATCTACTCCAACATACCAATATTAGACATAAACCCTAAAACTTAGAGAATAAGAAAAACCTGGAAAATTATAGATGATTATTACAAACGAATCCAAGTCGAGATGCCTCTGTCCATAAGAACTTATTAGCCTCCATCTCGGTGCTCTACGAATGCAATGTGGCTAACATTTTCCCAGGATTCTTTGGATGCTTCTTATTGAAGGGGCACTCCTTTAACAAGAACCTGGACTAGGAAGAATGGTACAAACTCTCTTGACTCAAAAAAGAATAGACTCTACTTCGCAATGCATGAGACTTCTTGTGTTAATGATATCTTAGAATGAACATAAAGGATCTCTTATATAGGCATCGAAAGGTGCCTTTAAGGGCACCCTTTGGTTTGGGGTGTAACCCTCCTAAGGGTTATGCCCCTTCCATGTACCTTTTGGAGCCTAGAGTTATGTTCTTCCAATTTTAGAGAACATGTCCCTACAAAGTGTGTGCCCTTCCAATAGGGCACCACCCAAAGGATATGACCCTTATTTATCCAAACTATATAGATTTAGAGAATTTACAACAATCCTCCATAATTCTCTAAATATTCATGGAGACACTGAAGAGAGTTTTCATGAACTAAAGCTGCATCGAAATAGGTAGCTTTCGCCTTAAACCTTTCCTAATGAATGACAATCGGATTTACTTGGCAAACTAGTGACCCATATGTTGGATAATTATGACCTATAGCATCACTATTTGTACATAACATGGTGTTGTTGTACAAATTAACTATGTGACAAAGGAAATTGCTCTTTTATCATTTGTATTGGATTACCTGGATAAAAATGATAAAGTCCTTATGATTAGTTCCAGATTAATAAGATATGAGACAATATTAATCCACAAATGTTTAATCATTAAATATCCCTAGCCGTAGTATTATCGAGACTGGACATCGATAATGCGGAATAGGCTAGTATTACACTTGTGCGTTTTATGGAAGCATAACACATAGTTTCTCATATATTTGGGTATTGGATACTCATGCAAGTGTGATAGGAGTTTCTGTTTACCGATGGTACGGAAACAGCTTCGCTCTGGATAGACCCATCAGAATCCTATTGGTAGTATGACTATGTGTCTATGGGAGTCTGAATCAGGGTAGGTGTATTTGGTCTTAACCTGAGACTTGCATCGCTAATACTTGCGACAATCAGCATACTTTGGTTTTGGTCGTCCAGGACTTTAACAGGTTCTGTGTACGCCTCTTCTGGGTATACTGAGAATCGTAGTGTATTGGGTGTGATGTCAAGATGAAAGTATCACTTCAGTCATATGGAGATGATGATCACGCAAGGTTACAGAACTGGTACTCTAAGTGCTATAGCCATCGGAGAAGTATGACTAGGTCATGACTTTCTGATCATAAAGAGACTGGTTGCTAGTGATCCGATAAATGCTTCGTACGGGGCAGACATAATTCCAACCCCAGGCCTAGCATGTGGCATCCGATACTGGATCGTAATGCGCAATACTATGTATACTACGCCTGACAAAGATCATGTATTCCGTAGAAGAATATTTCTGGAGAATTGGGTAGGCCCGGTGCTTTGCTAGAAGCCAACCATATCTTGTAAATCGGTAAGAATGTGGTACCAGGTACACACGTATTCGGATAGTCCGATGACCATATTTACTGCCAACATATCCAGTGATCTCTTGGGTCGCATCCCAAAGATTCACCGATGATATTTGACTTGAACAATATTAATTTAGGATTAATTGAGAGAGAAAATTAATCTGGGATTAATTATCAAGAGAGAAAATTAATCTGAGATTAATTACGGCAAGAATTAATCTGGGATTAATTATCAGAGAAATAATTAATCTGTGATTAATTGCGTCGAGAATTTATCTGGGATTAAATTCGTCGATGGAGAGAACGCGATTAATTTGGAATTAATCGGTAAAATAAATTTAATAGTTAAATTAGATTTTGCTATTTAATTTATTTAATTGGGCTAAAATAATATATTAGATATATTAAATGAAATTGGATTTCAACGCTGAATTAAATTGGATTTTAATTCTAGCGAACGAATTAATTTGGAATTAATTCGTAAGCGACTTTAATAATAATTTTGCGAGGCATAATTATTTAATTAAATTAGATTTAATTACGTCGCGACGGAAAATTCTTTAATTCGGAATAAACGAACCCGAGCCCGAAGTGTGTAGTCTCACCCAACTTAAATTTTGAATTTAAGTGTGGGACCCACCAACTTACATCAACTAGTCATTTTGTGATGGATGTGGTTGGAATAGTAATTGGATGACTTAAATGCATACAACCACCAACTTAAATAAAAGGGCTTTGGAAGTCAAAATGTGTGTGGTTGTTTTAGAAAACAAATATTCTCTCTCTCCTGGCACCTTGGCCGATTGGCCTTGCTTTGGCCGAAGGGCCATGCCTTGGCCGAATGGCCATATATTGCATCTTGGCCGAATGGCCACTAAAATAAAAAGGCAAAATTGCCTTTGTTTTTTTTTTTTTTTTGAAAATGCCTTTGTTGTTTTAATGGGCCGTAATGGCCTATGAAGAATTCAATTTGGCCGAAAGCATTAAATGCTCTTCTTTTAGAAAGAAAAGGTTTTTTGGCCGAATAGAAGCAATTTAGCTTCTGAATGAATTCAAAATGGCTAAATAAAGAAAAGGCAATTTTCTCTCTGTTGGTAGGATTGGTTATTCTTTTGAAGACAATCCGATTGGCCTCTGATCTCTTTGGCCGATTGCTCCTCTCTCCAGGCGATTTGTTGCTTCTCTTGAGAGCAAAATCTCCCACTTTGTTCTTGCTAGCACATAAGGGAGTCAAAGATTGTGATATGGATACTCACCCGTGAGCTTGGAAGCTTCAACATCTATGGAAGTTTTGAACTCAACCGATCAATGTAAGTCCTCCGCAACTTTTTTTTTTATTCACACACGAATCACGCTTAGAGATCCCTTGCATGTCTAGGACACTTACAATGGTATCAGAGCGAGATCTAAGCATGATTTAATTTATAGGGTTTATAGACTTTATTTAGGGATTTTTGCTTGGAGCTTATAAATGCCTAAATTGGTTGTTGGACATGGTTGGATGATGATGACTTGGAGTTATGCATGATTGATTTTGTGAAAAATGGATTAGATTAATTTTCCCTAAAATCTATACTTGGCCGAATACACCTAGGAATTGCTCATGGTAATTTTTTGAAATTGACATTTGGATGTGTCAAATGGCATGATAGAAATATTGAATGTGATTTAATTGGATTGAAATCAAATTGAATAATTTTGTTTGCCATTGTCGTGAGTGTGAAGCATGTTGAAAGATTGATTTTGATTAATTTGTGTTGGACATAAATTAGATGTTAAGCATGATTAATTAGATTAATTAGTGTTTTGGAAATACTAGATTAATTAATTAATTGTGTTAATTGCACTTTATTGAATTAATATTTAATTTGGAATGATATATTAATTTAATTTTTGTATTTGGGCTAATGGGCTTGATTGGGCCAAATTTTAGTCTTGGATTATATTTGGGCCTAAACCATTTCCATAAAGTCCAAAATATGACTATTAGGCCTTTAACAATTTAATTGGGCCTAATGGGCCAAAATTGATTCTATGACATAGGGTGATTCCTATTGGGCGTAGGCATTATGGGTTAGATCCATTTTAGCCCACGCCTAAAGAATTAATTGAAAGCCTATTGGACTTTAATTGAATAGTATTGGATACTAATTGGGCCTTTGAGACCCATTAAGATTGAATTTGGAATTCAAGTCTTTAAGGCACATAAATAGGTGTAATTATTTAATTTGGAATTAAATATGAATTAGTATTTGAGACAATTTAAATTGGATTTAAAATTGTAGTTTGATATAATTCAAGAATACTTACTTTGAGTATTTATTCTTAACGAGTTTGACTCGCGCAAAAAATCGTTGTATGAACATTGGATGGTCATTAATTTAAAGATTAATTAGTTGGATTAGATTGATTGATAACATGCTTTGTGTGAATACTTGGATGTATTATATGAATAATGTATATCAGATGGATATTAGAAGGGTGAGGGCAATTTTGGAAATTATTTTAATAAATTTAGAATTTATTAAATTGGACCTGCGTGTCCAGCCTATTACCTCTTTTCTCATTGTATTTCTCTTCTCACCAATTCCCCTCAATGTAAATGAGGTTTCTTTAGAAGTATTATGTAATTGGGTAGAAGTAAGAATAGTGCTAGCGGGAGAGAGGAAAGAGAGATATTTGCTCTAGGAACAATTTGTATTGTATATCCATCCGCATATCATTATAATTTTATCACGCCTTATTATGCTTTTAGAATGCATGTTTAAGGGTGTATGATGAGACCTAATAAAAGATAATAAATTGGTTGCCAAATCCGACAAAAACCCTCATTTTATATTAAACGTTTTTCCTTCCATTGAGTTATTCTCTCTCAAGATCCAAGATTGGCATTGGTTTGTTGGCCAAAGTCAAGACCTTTGTCCATCGCGGATGTGTTTGAATCACGAAAGCTTTGTTCTATATCATACGTCTTGGGCAAGTTCTGATTTGTTGGCCAAAGTCAATGTCACTTCTTGTTCATCGGCCTCGATTACGATGCTTTCCCACTGTCAATGGTTCGCGTTTAACTAGAATCATTAAGCTTGTTGAGGCCAAAGCCAAGGCTTAGTTGATTCAGAGGAAAAGGTTAGGCAATATATTGGATATATTGGCATATATTGGATATTTGTTTCGGACTTGGAGGTCCACCTACTGGATCTATGAATTGGATAGATCCAATTGATCTTAGAGATCTACCTAGTTAAGTTTCATACAACTTGGTGGCCAAAGTTAAGGTTGTGTGTTATTTAACGGGATCCTAGCCCACTAGGAAACTAGGTTTCCTGAGTACTCCACAGAGGGTAGAGGATCGCCGAAAAATAGTGGGAGGCAAGTATTAAATTTTGCAAATTTCGTTTAGATACTTGTCAATACGTGCTCATTTCATTTTTCGTCATTAATTATTAAATATATTAGTTGGACAAATATTCAATTGTTTTTTTTTAATTTAACAGTTGGACTGTATTCAAACTACTTCATTTTTAGTTGGTTATATAATTGGATTATAGTAATCAATACATTTGAATATAACCGATCAATTATAGTTGATTATATAGTTAGACTATAGTAATCATTATATTCGACTGTACCTGAAATCGTTGATTAGATAGTTGCACTATTGTAATCAAGATGGCTGAAAGATTAGCGTTTAAAACATAATCTTGGGTGAAAATGTACTTAAACGGCTCTAATTTTCAGATTGGGAATAGAACTTCAGGATAGTCCTTGGAGCTGAGAAGTTATTCTATTTGATAAAGGAACCTCTCAAGCATGAGCCAGGAGTTGAGCAAATAGTAGAGCATGAGCTTTAGAAGACTCATTGTGATGATAACTTTAGGGCTCAATCCGTTATGCACAGCCAAAGCTTCTTAAAAGGACATATCCCAAGTTGTCTGCCTAAACTGTGGCAAACGAGGTCACTAGAAGTGTGACTACCGTATGGACAAGGCAGACATGATGGAAGTGAAGGCGGGACAAGGTTCTGGCTTCAAGAATGTTTGTTATAAACATGTTCACTACTGGTTTTAAAATTGGATTTTGATACTAGATGTGGTACATGAATATACGTACTGATGTGCGGGATCTGTTGATAAGCAGGAGACTGACTTCAGATGAGATCGACCTACAAGTTAGAAACAGGATGAGAGTCATTATTTTGGCCGTAGAAACCTAAGTTTTGGAATTGCCCTTTCGGCATGTACTTAAATTATGAGACTGTTATAATGTATCTAGTTTGACTAGGAACATTATCTCTATATCTAGTATAACCCGTTGCAAGGTATACCTTTATATTCCGAAACACCGGGTGTTTTTGTTTTAAAGATGATATTGAGATATCTACATTAGATGTAAATAATGGTCTTTAATATTGAATATAAATGATCTCAAACATATATATGACAAACAAAAAGCTCAAACTGAATAAATCTGTTGAGACTTATTTGTGGCATTGTCATCTGAGATGCATTAACAAGACTCGTATATCCACAGTTTCGAAGAGTGGATACTAGGACGGATTTGATTCTAATTCAAATGATGTCTACGAATCTAGTTTATTAGGCAAAGTGCATAAAACACATTTTACTTGGTAAAAGTTCAAGTGCCACCGATCTGTTAGCCCTCATTCATAGTGACATAAGTGAGCCCATGTCTAGCTAGGCTAGAGGTGTATATGAATACTTCGTAACCTTTACGGATATGGAATCGCGTTGCGGTTATGTGTATCTTATGAAACACAAGTCAGAAACTTTTGAGTAATTCAAAGAGTTTCAACACGAAGTAAGAAAACAAACCGGTAAAGTATTAGAACATTGCGGTTAGACCATGATGGACAATACTTAAACATATGAGTCACTCTGAGCTACCAAATTCCTTCTGAGGATACGCATTAAACAATGCAGTACTTATTTTGAATAAGGTTCTATGAAAATATGTTAGACAGACTTCATATTATATATGAACGGAAAGAAACCAGGTTTCTCATTCCTGAAGATTTGGGAATATTGGGCATATGTTTGGATGATACCAAACTAGAACCCAAATCGGATAAGTGCCTATTTGTAATTGGTTATCCTAATGAAACCAAAGTATAGTATTTATACAACTCACAAGAGAACAATGTAATTGTTGCTCTCCATGCAGTTTTCCTAAGATGAATTCCTATATGCAGTGGTAAGTGGGAGGAAAGTAAAACTCGATGAAAATCGGAGTAATACTGTTCCAGGCACCGACTATTTCATGGAACACCAACAGTTTATCAAGGATGAAACAGTACCACAATTTTCTAATACTCAAGAACCGACTACGTATGAGGAAGTGATACAAGGTATCGACTCATTTTATGGCAAAGTGTCATGAAGTCCGAAAGGGATTCCATGTATACCAACCAAGTTTGGACACTGGTTGATGTACAGAAGGCATTGTGCCTATTGGTACTATATGAGTCTTCAGGAAGACATACATGGATGGCAACCATAAAAATGTACACGGCTAGGCTTGTACAAAAGGGTATCGTTAAAGATATAGTGTCGACTACGACGAAATTTTTTCACATGTTGCCACGATTAAATCCATTCGGATAATGCTTGCAATAATTGTATATTTCATTTATGAAATATGACAGCTGGACGCCAAAACCACTTTCCTTAACGGAAACCTTTTGGAGGATAAATGCAACATCCTGACGGTTTTGTCGTGCCAAAACATGCAAACAAGGTTTGCAAGTTGAATCGATCCATTTATGGATTGAAGCAAGCATTGCGTTCTTGGAACCAGTGTTTTGATGTAATCATAATAGTATATGATTTTATTCAAAACGAATATGATTCTTGTGTATATAAGAAGGTTAGTGGGAGCGCACTGACAATGAATGTCTTATACATTGATGATGTATTGCTTCTTAGCAATGACATTCCCATTCTAAAATCGGTGAAAGCTTGGCTTTCATGAAAAATTCTCCATGGAATACCTGGGAGAAGCAGGCTTTATTCTAGGATTGAAGATCTACTGGGATAGATCTAGAAAGCTGCTGACACTCTCTCATTGTTCGTACGTTTTGATATGTATGTGACATGATGTCTCATATGCTTTGAGCATATGTAGACGCTATAAGGGCAATCCAGGTGATGGTCACTGGATTGATGTAAAGAACATCCTTGAGTATCTTGGATGAACCAATGATGCTTTCTGAGTTTATAGAGAAATGAGAACTTGAGGTGACTTGGGCTCACCGTTACAAGTTTCCAAACCGATAAAATGACTGTAAGTCGTAATAAGGGTACATATATAGTTTGAATAACAGAACAGTGAGCTGGAAATCTTCCAAGAAAGATACTATTGTCGAATAAACAACAAGAGCAGAACATTGTTGTAGCTGAGGTAGTAAAAGAAGCATTTTGGATCCATAAGATTCCTAATTGGATTAGGAGTAGTTTTGTTAGCAGCTGAGCTAGGCTACAACATAGGCTAAGGAACCACGGTCTCATCAATGATCCAAGTATGTACTTCAACTAATTCATCTGATTCGTTCGATCACACATCGTGGCGATGTGATGATCGAATAAATCGCATCAGATGATAATCTTGCAAATCCGCTGACGAAAGCTATTTCTCAGCAGAAGTTTGAGCGACCCATGCATATTTCAGGTTTTGGACGCTTGAGTGATTGGATATAGGCCAAGTGGGAGATTGTTGGATAATTATGACACATAGCATCACTATTTGTACAGAATATGGTGTTGTTGTAAAATTAACTATGTGACAAAGGAAATTGCTCTTTTATCATTTGTAATTGGATTACCTAGATATATAAATGATAAAAGTCATTATGATTAGTTCCGGATTAATAAGATATGAGACAATATTAATCCACAAAGGTTTAATCATTAAATATCCATAGCCGTAGTATTATCGAGACTGGACATCGATAATGCGGAATAGGCTAGTATTACACTTGTGCGTGTTATGGAAGCATAACAACATAGTTCTCATATATTTGGGTATTGGATACTCATGCAAGTGTGATAGGAGTTTCTGTTTACCGATGGTACGGAAACAGCTTCGCTCTGGATAGACCAATCGGAATCACATTGGTAGTATGACTATGTGTCTATGGGAGTCTGAATCAGGGTAGGTGTATTTGGTCTTAACCTGAGACTTGCATCGCTAATACTTGTGACAATCAGCATACTTTGGTTTTGGTCGTCCGGGACTTTAACAGGTTCTGTGTACGTCTCTTCTAGGTATACTGAGAATCGTAGTGTATTGGGTGTGATGTCAAGATGAAAGTATCACTTCAGTCATATGGAGATGATGATCACGCAGGGATACAGAACTGGTACTCTAAGTGCTATAGCCATCGGGGAAGTATGACTAGGTCATGACTTTCCGATCATAAGGAGACTGGTTGCTAGTGATCCGATATATGCTTTGTATGGGGCAGACACAATTCCAGCCCCAGGCCTAGCATGTGACATCTGATACTGGATCGTAATGCGCAATACTGCGTATACTACGCCTGACAAAGATCATGTATTCTGTAGAAGAATATTTCTGGAGAATTGGGTAGGCCCGGTGCTTTGCTAGAAGCCAACCATGTCTTGTAAATCGGTAAGAACGTGGTACCAGGTACGCACGTATTCGGATAGTCCGATGACCATATTTACTGCCAACATATCCAGGGATCTCTTGGGTCACATCCCAAAGATTCACCGATGATATTTGACTCAAACAATTATTAATCTAGGATTAATTATGAGAGAGAAAATTAATCTAGATTAATTATCAGGAGAGAAAATTAATCTGGGATTAATTACCGCAAGAATTAATCTGGGTTAATTATCAGAGAAATATTTAATCTGGGATTAATTGCGTCGAGAATTTATCTGGTATTAATTCGTCGATGGAGAGAACGCGATTAATTTGAAATTAATCGGTAAAATAAATTTAATAGTTAAATTAGATTTTACTACTTAATTTATTTAATTGGGCTAAAATAATATATTAGATATATTAAATGAAATTTGATTTCAACGCGGAATTAAATTGGATTTTAATTCTAGCGAACGAATTAATTTGGAATTAATTCGTAAGCGACTTTAATAATAATTTTGCGAGGCATAATTATTTAATTAAATTAGATTTAATTACGTCGCGACGGAAAATTCTTTAATTCGGAATAAACGAACCCGGGCCCGAAGTCTGTAGTCTCACCCAACTTTTTATTTATTTATTTATTTAGCAAATCTACAATCAACCAAATCAATCAAACAATCATTCTCTTCTCCCTCAATTAGATATCTGTAAATCAATAGATTCAATAATTAATAACAATAGTAGGAATTAAGTCCTCGTGGGATCGATATTTTTATACTACTTGAACGATACGTGCGCTTGCGTTATACGTGTGTGTTTACGCCGGTCAAGTTTTTGGAGTTTGGGTAATTTAAAGGTTTACTTTAAGTCTTAAGCTTAATGCTTCTTGTTGTCTGATCACCAATAAGATTGATGTGATAAATCTAAAATGAACTAGACATAGGGATTTTAGGTTTCAGCCTTAGACTTAATAGCCCACGATCTTCCTTGAGGATAGATAACCCTTTAAATAGATTTCCTTACAGGATAGGAATATACCTGTCCCGGTGGGGGCGGGGGTTAGCCATAAACCTGACTAATCAAGGATACCGCCAGATTGGTCGGTTGGTAAATTATTTTGGTACCGCCTTTATGGCTGGATTATGGACAAATATTACCGCCTATATGGCTGGTTGGACTTAATTTGACTTAATCAGGATACCGCCAGATTGGTCGGTTGGTAAAATAATATCACAAGTTTATTATAATTTTATGGGAGATATCTAAATTAGTAGTAGTAAAAGTAATTCTTTTACCTTAGCATTTTATTTTATTTTACTTTCAGTTTTACTTTATTTCTTTTTACTTTTCAGTATTTTTACTTATATCTTTTTAGTTTTAAGTTGTTACTAGCCCTAGTTATGTGTTAGTTATCTGGGGTTGTGATGAATTCTAATATCACCGGTTTATAAGGGGTTGTTTATAGTTTGGGTAATTTAAAGGTTTACTTATTAAGTCTTAAGCTTAATGCTTCTTGTTGTCTGATCACCAATAAGATTGATGTGATAAATCTAAAATGAACTAGACATAGGGATTTTAGGTTTCAGCCTTAGACTTAATAGCCCACGATCTTCCTTGAGGATGAATTTTGAATTTAAGTGTGGGACCCACCAACTTACATCAACTAGTCATTTTGTGATGGATGTGGTTGGAATAGTAATTGGATGACTTAAATGCATACAACCACCAACTTAAATAAAAGTGCTTTGTAAGTCAAAATGTGTGTGGTTGTTTTAGAAAACAAATATTCTCTCTCTCCTGGCACCTTGGCCGATTTGTTGTTTAATGGGCCGTTAATGGCCTCTGAAGAATTCAATTTGGCCGAAGCATTAAATGGTCTTCTTTTAGAAAGAAAAGGTTTTTTTGGCCGAATAGAAGCAATTTAGCTTCTGAATGAATTCAAAATGGCTAAATGAAAGAAAAGGCAATTTGCTCTCTGTTGGCCGGATTGGCTTATTCTTTTGAAGACAGGCCGATTGGCCTCTGATCTCTTTGGCCGATTACTACCTCTCTCCAGGCCGATTTGTTACTTTTCTTGGAGATCAAAATCTGCCACTTTTGTTCTTGCTAGCACATAAGGGAGTCAAAAGATGGTGATAGGGATACTCACCCATGAGCTTGGAAACATCCATGGAAGTTTTGAACTCAACCGATCAATGTAAGTCCTCCGTAACTTATTTTTGATTTTTATTCACACACGAATCACGCTTAGAGATCACGTGGCATGTCTAGGACACTTACACCATAGTCTTAAATTGTTCTGCTATTGGTGTAAACCAAGACACTTGCCAACACACAGCTTTACTTCGACCATTTCTCATTCTACGGTTGTGTTCATTTCGGCCATGAATATTGGTCCTGGATTCTTCAAGTTCTTTAGGGAATTCAGCCTGGAAAAATCCCATGGAAGCAGCCCCACTTTTTACTTGAAATAGGTGATCTACTATGAAGAGGTAATATGCCTTTACCCCCATTAGGACTCTTCTCATAATATAGTTATCATTAAAAGTCTTA
This sequence comes from Zanthoxylum bungeanum, assembly GCA_019454045.1. Classification (NCBI taxonomy): domain Eukaryota; kingdom Viridiplantae; phylum Streptophyta; class Magnoliopsida; order Sapindales; family Rutaceae; genus Zanthoxylum; species Zanthoxylum bungeanum. The sequence goes on along the minus strand of SKCR01036331.1, from coordinate 59,626 downwards.
GTTTATCCTAACATTGACAGACAGCGCTCTACGTCATTATTGGAATAGAAAAGAGAATAAAACTCCACAGTGCTTGTTTTGAATTGCATAAAGTTTCAGTTTTCCCTTTTGAACCTAAATCTTGGGATGTCCAGTCAGCTAGGTTGGGTTTCCACAGTTACAATTCTTAATTTATAGGATTCAAGCCAATTCCCATCGATGACTTCTCAACTTACTCTCTAGGTAAACCTTTAGTAAGTGAATCCGCTAGGTTTTCCTTTGATTTCACATAATCGATCGATATTATGCCACTTGAGAGCATTTGTCGTATGGTATTATGTCTGCGACGTATTTTTCGAGACTTACCATTATACATTGTATTTTGAGCTATCCCAATAGCCGATTGGCTATCACAATGTATGCTTATCACTAGCACCGGTTTGGGCCAATTTGGAATATCCTCTAGGAAATTTCGAAGCCATTTTGCTTCTTCTGTTGTTTTTCTAATGCTATGAACTCTGATTTCATAGTAGACCGGGCAATACATGTTTGCCTCGAGGATTTTCATGACACGACTGCACCACCAAGTGTGAAAACAAATCCACTCGTAGATTTGAAATCCATTATATCAGATATCCAGTTAGCATCGTTGTATCCCTCTAGAACAACATGATATCTCGTATAATGCGGACCATATATTGAAGTTTCTCTCAGATACCTTAAAAATCTTACTATGGCTTTCCAGTGGTTATGTCATGGATTTCTCGTATATCTGCTAAGCTTGTTTACAGTTGAAGCGATATCAGGTCGTGTGTAATTTGTGAGATACATCAGGCTTTCGATGATTCTCAAATACTCTATTTGCGATACACTTGAGCTAGTATTCTTTGATAAATGAAGAGTTAGGTCTACCGGACTTCTAGCCACATTTAGATCTCCTTTATTATATTTCTCAAGTATCTTCTAAACATAGTGAGTCTGAGATAACATATATCTTTTTAATGTTCTAGAAATCTTAATTCCTAAGATCACATCAGCTACTCCTAAATCTTTCATATCAAATTTGATGGTTAACACTTTCTTGGTAGATTGAATCATCTCATGATTACTACCAATTATCAGTATATCGTCTATATAGATACACACAATGACATATACTTTTGAGTTGATTTGGTGTATACACACTTATCACACTCATTGATTTTGTACCCATTTGACAACATCTCTTTGTCAAATTTTTCATGCCATTGTTTAGGTGCTTGTTTTAATCCGTACAAGGATTTTACAAGTTTTCACACCTTCTGTTGTCCAGGAACATTGAAACCTTCTGGTTGGTCCATGTAAATCTATTCATCTAGTTCATTATTTAAGAATGTCGTCTTTATATCCATTTGATGTATTTCAAGACCAAATATATCGGCTATGGCTATGAGCATTCTTATTGATGTGATACGAGTCACTGATGAATAGGTGTCAAAGTAATCAAGGCATTCTTTTTTTCTATAACCTTTTATGACAAGTCTTGCCTTATACTTATCTATTGATCCATCCGATTTCATCTTCCGTTTGAATATCCATTTGTAGCCCAGTGGCTTACAACCTGGAGGAAGATCAACCAACTCCTAAGTATGTTTTTGTAGGATAGAATCAATCTCACTATTGATAGCCTCTTTCCACAAAAGTGCCTCTGACGAAGACATTGCTTCTTTATAGCTCTGAGGCTCATTTTCAAACAATTATGTCAGAAAATCGGGTCTAAAGAACTTAGACTTTCTAGCTCTTTTGCTACGTCTAGGTTCAATTGCCTCAACATTTTCATGTTGACCTGATTTTTGGTTAGCCTGATCGCTGTCTTTGATAGTATCAATAGTTCTTTTGAGAGACTATGTTCTTTTTCTTTCCTTACAAGGAAATATCTCTTCAAAAAAAGTCACATTCCATGACTCAATTATCATATTCGAATTGATGTCAGGAATTTCAGACTTATGTATCAAGAATCGATACGCACTACTGTTGCGAGCATATCCAATGAATATACAATCAACAGTTTTTGGTCCTATTCTAACATTCTTAGGTTTAGGAACCATTACTTTGGCAAGACACCCCAACACTTTCAGATATTTATAGGAAGGTATGTGACATTTTCACAACTCATATGGTATCTTGTCCAATCTTCTATGAAGTAGCTTGTTCAGAACGTAGTTGGCGGAAAGCAAGGCTTCCCCCCACAAGTTCTGGGGTAGACCAGAGCTTGTCAACATGGCGTTCATCATTTCCTTTAACGTTCGGTTTTTACGCTCATCAATCCCGTTTTGTTGAGGTGAATAAGGAGGAGTAGTTTCGTGAATAATTCCATGAATGGAACAATATTCACCAAATGGTGACACATATTCACCACCTCTATCACTTCTGATTCTTTTGATTTTCTTGCCAAGTTGATTTTCAACTTCGTTCTTATAGTGTATAAAGCTCTCAATAGTTTCATCTTTGCTCCTTAGTAAATACACATAACAAAATCGTGTGCTATCATTGATAAAAGTGACAGAGAACTTTTTACCGCCTCTTGTTTGCATAATATTCATATCACACACATCAGATGTACAAGTTTCAAGGGTTCAGAACTTCGTTCTATGGAATGAAATGATGTTCTATGCATTTTTGCTTCAATACATGCCTCACATTTATGTTGGTTATCAATTGTAAATTTAGGTATGAGGTCCTTGTTAATTAATTTACGCATCGTATCATAATAAACATGTCCTAACCTCTCATGCCATACATTTTGTGACTCAATAATGTAAGCGGAAGTTGTAACTTTATTATAGCATTGTGTCGATTGACACTCATTAGATTGAACTTGAAAAGGCCCTGAGTGAGGTATCATTTTCCTACATAAACATCATTCTTGGTCAATACAAACTTGTCAGAAACAAATACAAGCTTAAAACCATTCTTGCTAAGGATAGAGCCCGAGACTAAGTTCTTCTAAATATCAGGAACATGCAGTATAGTCTTCAATGTAAGCTTCATTGTGCCTTGTCCAACCACTCTAGAGGTAGACGAGTTTCCTATTGTCAGATGATCGCCACCATCAACCTTCTGATACGAGGAAAACATCTTGCAATCAGCACATAAATGACGAGTAGCCCCAGTATCTACCCACCATTCTCTCGGATTCCCAACCAAGTTGGCTTCTGTTACCACTGCTGAGAGGTTCATTTCTGAGATCTCATCAGTTAGCTGCTCATTTTCAGTGACATGGACTTCATTTTTATTTTTCTTGCCATTGTCCTAAGACTTTTTGTTTCTGTAGTCCTTTGCCATATGGCCGCTTTTTCACAGTTGTAGCATTTCCCCTTGAACTTCTTGTTCGCTTGGGAAGAATCAGCTCCACTGTGTATTTTTCATGCACATAATACATTCTTTCCAGAAAATTGACTATTAACACATGCAAATTCTCATTTAACAACCTTAAAATTAATAAGCTCTTAAGATTGTTGTGTAAATATGTGTTATTAAACGAAATCAACATGCATCAAAACATCAAAACCAGAACACAACAATGAAATCAGATCTACACTAACATACCAATATTATATATAAACCCTAAACCTTAGAGAATAAGAAAAACCTGGAAAATTATAGATGTTGATTAAAAATGAATCCAAGTCGAGATGCATCTGTCCTTAAGAACTTATTAGCCTCCGTCTCGGTGTTCTATGAATGCAATGTGGCTAACGTTCTCTCAAGATTCCTTCGATGCTTCTTTTTGAAGGGACACTCCTTTAACAAGATTCTGAACTAGGAAGAATGGTGAAAACTCTCTTGACTTAAAAAGGAAAAGACTTACTTCGCAATATATGAGACTTCTTGTATTATGGATATCTTAGAATGAACATAAAGGATCATTTATATAGGCATGGAAATGTGTCTTTAAGGGCATCCTTTGGTTTGGGGTGTAACCCTTTTAAGGGTTATACCCCTTCCATGTACCTTTTGGAGCATAGAGGTATGTTCTTCCAATTTTAGAGGACATGTCCCTACAACTTTGTGCCCTTCCCATAGGGCACCACCCAATGGACATGACCCTCCTTCATCCAAACTATATAGATTTAGAGAATTTACAACAGAGAGTGAGATCAATACAAGATTGACAACAGTAATTACAAGGTACAAGAAATATCATAAATGCACTTGCATTTAAGCATTTGGATTTAGTATCTAGATCAGAAAATTTATAGCCACAAGCGCCAAATATGGGTTTAAAATCCTCAATTATGAGGACCATTTTGATCTGATTGATAGTAGCAACACCTCTAGTTACTTCCTCCAAAGTTTATTCATGAAATGTATCTACAATACAGTTGCCCCAAAACAAGGGGTGTTCATAGGATCGGGTACCCGACTCGACTCGGTCGGGTTTATGAATTTTAAAATTCATTTTCAGGTTAATTTGGACCCGACTCGAAATGTCGGGTCGGGTAACGGGTTTAGGTCAGAAAACTCGGGTCTGATCTGACTCGACCCGATGTAAATGATAATATAATTATAATATATATATTTTTTAATGATACGATTTTGACAAGAAACAAGTGTAGCTGAAAATGGCAAAGTCTTTACTTAGTTTTTAAATGGTCCCAGGTTCGAATCCCAACTTAAACCATTTTCGAAAGTTTTATTTTTTAAACAAAATGCTTATGGTGAGAATCGAACTTGCCAATTCAACTACTCCATACCTTGTCAAAATTTGTATCAAAAAAATATATATTATATTTACCGCATGTTATGTTGACCCGATCTGACCAGCAGTTTTTTGACCATACCCGTTGCGACCCGACCCATGCGGGTCACCTTTTCAAATTTCTGGTTGCGAGTCGAAGGTCCCGAATGACCGGACCCAATCGGGTCAAAAAATTAATTAAAAAAAACTATGTCTCGACCCGACCCGTGAACACCTCTACCCAAAACTAAGGTCTCACATTTAAACAGCTGCTCTGCTAGGACATATATAACAAAGCGTATACATATATTCGTATTCACATTCGCGTCCCCAAGGAGTGTGTCATGGTGGTGTAGGGTTCATGATCTCATTTTAAGGTCGTGGGTTCGAATCGATGGAGTGTTTTTCTTGTAAGAGTCTGGGATAACCGGGAGTTTATATGCTCCACTTAAACTCGAAATGAATGATTTGACAGTGAGATTTCCAACGATTCAAAAAAAAAAAAAAAAAATATTTAAAAATTATTCACATTCGCCTACTTCAAGGTGGCTATATTTCCTTTGGCAGTGACATTGAACTTAGATGACATGTAGGCCTGAACCAATATTAAAATACCAAAAGTTCATAATAATTGGGCCCAAACTACATGTAGGTCGTTTAGGAATTTGAGCCAGTGGTTACGTAGCATCAACTACTCTAAAGCCATTTGTTTTTTATGTTGGTATTCGTTGATTTTGAATCCAACCAACTATATATGAATCCTTTTGTTCTCTCTAGAAATACCTTTACTATCAATGTGTAGATGAAAATAATCTTGATCGATGTCCATGTAAAGATTGTCAAAATGCATTCTTCAAGTCATTGCATGTTGTAGAAGCCCATTTTATACGGAAACTTTTGTTGCTTATATTTAATTAATGATTTTTTAATTAACTTCTCAAAAACTTTAATTTTGGACTATTTGTCACAAAACAAATTTAGCAACAAATAGTTTTGTAGCCCCTGTAGTTTTTTTAAAGTGTATTCTATTCTTTGTTGACAAAATTATTTTGTTGTATAAAATATTCAATTGCGACGACGTTTTTGTTGCATAAAATACTTTAGCGCAAGTTGCTAGAACAAATACTAATTCACTTGAACAAGACATCTCTTATAATAATCCTAAATTATAAAGGTATTTATGTCTTTTCATATAAATGTCTAGTCAAAATGAGTTAAATGGTCAAAATTTAAATTTTCAAAATATGGACCAAGATTATTTGCTGGCCACCAATATGATGATATTATGTTTGAAATCATTCACTCGGGAGAGAGGATTTTGAGTAGGAATTGGGAAATATAATCTAGAACGTTTATAGAGTTCGGGAGAATCTATAACTCCTTGAAAGCTGTTAATATAGAATCATGGGGTTTAATAAATTGTTAATCATTGGATTTTTATAGGGATATTGAATTTGATAATTAACAATATTTTCATTATTGCTCGGGAGAGATAGTGGATAAATTTATTATTTTTGGCTTATAAACTTAGATTCTAAATAATAGTTAATTGGCATTATAAATAGACAGTGGAAAGCTAGGTGAAATCAGATTCTAGGATTCATTTTCTCATTACCTTAAGCATTCAGTTAGTTTTATTTTAATTATCTTATTTTTTACTTTTCTAATTAAATCGAATTAAAGTTCTGTATCTAAATAAAGTTAAGATTAATAATTATAGTACTTAGTATAATTTAGATTTCAATCCTTGTGGGTTCGACACTTACACTTATCATTTACTAAAACATGACACCGTACACTTGCTGTACGATATAAAATATCGGAACAAGTTTTTGACGCCGTTGTCGAGGATTGTGAATTTAATTCACATTAATACTATTACAAACTAAACTTAATTTTATTTTAGATTTTATTTTATTTTATTTGTTTACTTATCACTTTTATTTGAATCTTATTGTGTTCTTCACCTCGGTATTTGGTAGTGAATGAGACGATCAGTAAGTCTCGATTCACTATTATTTGATCCTGAAATAAAGCGCACAGCAAGAAGACTCAGAAAAGAAACAAAAATTGACAAGGCAACAATGGCAGCTGCAAACAGAGAAATTATCCCGCGTCAGGTACCAATCTGCGACCACTTTAAACCTGTCATTGATGAAAATTATTCTAGAATTGCGTACCAACCAATTGATGCCAATAATTTTGAATTAAAACCTGCCTTTATCAACATGGTCCAACAAAACCAATATGAGGGATCAGCTGTAGATGATCTTAACATTCATTTAAAGATGTTCTTAGAGATATCTGACACAATTAAGATGAATGGGGTACCCCAGAGAGAAAATTAGGTTGCAATTGTTCCCATTTTCCTTGAGGAACAAAGCAAGGGGTTGGATGCAATCCATACCTGTGGGGAGCATCCCCACATGGGAAGACATGGCTATACGATTTTTGGAGAAATTCTTCCTCCTCTGCTAAATCTGCCTAGCTAAGAACATAGATCAGTATATTTAAGCAGCTAGAGACATAAAATTTGTACGAAACATGGGAGCGTTTTAAAGACCTACTCTGAAGATGCCCACAACATAATTTTGCGGACTGGGACAAATCCTATTGTTCTATAATGGGCTGAATGGTCCAAATAGAACCATGATTGATACAGTCACGGGAGGAGCTCTATTCAAGAAGTCAGCGGAGGATGCCTACAATTTGTTAAACGAGATGGCCATTAACCACTTCCAATGGCCAACTGAACGCATTACGGTGACCAAGGTGGCAGACATACATGAAGTAGACTCTCTAGTTGCACTAACAACTCAAATTTCAACCTTTTCGACTCATGTAGCAGCCCTAACATATAAACAAGTACAACCATTTATTGAATCTGTAGCGGCTGCTAACATGCTGTTATTGGAAGGAGACCCAAGCTTGGAGCAAGTCCAGTATGTGAATAATAGGAACTTTAACAATTATAGAGGAAATCCTTCATCAGACCACTATCATCATGGACTCCATCACCATGAGAACTTTTCTTATGCTAACATAAAAAATGTTGTGCTCCCCATCTGGTTTCAATAGCCAGATGTCAGATCCGAAACCATCATTAGAAGACCTCGTGAGCACATTTGTCGCCAAATCCATAAAGAGGTTTGAAAAAATGAGTCACAGCTAAACAACATTGAAACCCACATGGGAAATATGGGGGCGACGATGAATCATTAGAGGTCCAAATTGGCCAGCTTACATTTTCGATTACACACCCACAAAAAGAGGTATTCCCAAACAGCACCGAGATAAACCCTAAGGAACAGTATCAGGCTAGCACCCTTAGAAATGGAAGACAAGTCGGGAATACCTCTTATCAAAGCAGCCAAGACAAGGAAGTAGAGCCACAAGAGGAGCCAATTACAACAAGAGACCAGAGTGAAACCTCTCCGGTAGTGAAACCTCAAATTTCTAAGCCATCTCTTCCATATCCACAACGATTCCAAAAGAAGAAGTTGGATGCACAATTCACTAAATTTCTGGACATTTTCAAAAATATTCATATCAATATTCTCTTCACTGATGCCTTAGCACAAATGCCCAACTATGTAAAGTTCATGAAGGAGATCATGTCCAAGAAGCGAAAGCTGGAGGACTTTGAAACTGTGAACCTCAAAGAAGAATGCAGTGCAATAATCCAAAAGAAATTACCTCAAAAGCTAAAAGACCCGGGGAGTTTCACTATACCATGTAACATCAGAGGCTCTACCTTCACTAAAGCTCTATGTGATATAGGAGCAAGCATTAATTTGAAGCCTCTTTCTGTATTGTGCCTTGGTGATGCAAAGTAACAACTATCACACTGCAATTGGCGGATAGATCTCTCACTTATCCTAAGGGAGTCATCAAAGATGTGTTAGTAAAAGTGAATAAGTTCATCTTTCCAGCAGATTTTGTGGTGTTGGATATGGAAGAAGATCAAGAAAATCCTTTGATTTTGGGACGCCCATTCTTGGCGACCGGGAAGGCTTTAATTGATGTACAACAAGGAAAATTGGCGTTAAGAGTAGGCGATGAAGAAGTGACATTTAATATTTATCGTGTCCTCAATTATTCTGAAGAAATGAGTACTTGTAACTGAGTGGATGTGGCAAATACATGCATCCAAGAGACGTATCTAGAAAATGAGCCAACTGATCCGTTGGAATCGTGTCTGGTAAACTCTGCCATCAATAGAGAGACGCCAATTGATTATTGGGACCGTAAGCAGATGACCCTAGCAGTTGAAAGCCTACCAAGGGAAACAGTAGCAAGAGACATATCTTGTAACCGAGTGGATATGGCAGATACCTGCATCCAAGAGACGTATCTAGAAAATGAGCCAACTGATCCGTTGGAATCGTGTCTGGTAAACTCTGCCATCAATAGAGAGACGCCAATTGATTATTGGGACCGTAAGCAGATGACCCTAGCACTTGAAAGCCTACCAAGGGAAACAGTAGCAAGGGTTCAAGTCGAAGCATTACATGATCCATCATCAATGGAAGTTAAAAAGGATACACTGGAGCTAAAAGCATTGTTAGAGCATCTCCATTATGCATTATTGGGTAAGGAATCAACATTTCATGTGATCATATCCTCAACAATATCTACAGTGGAAGAAGAGAAATTACTGATGTTCCTAAGAAAATATAAATATGCTCTGGGGTGGTCAATAGCAGACATAAAAGGTATTAGCCCTTCCGTCAGTATGTATAGAATTTTGATAGAAGACACCTATAAACCTTCTATCGAACACCAGATGAGTTTGAACCCAGCCATGAAAGAAGTCGTAAGGGATAAAATGTTGAAATGGCTAAAAGCAGGAATCATCTATGCCATCTCTGATAGCTCATTGGTGTCACTAGTCCAAATGGAGGAATGATAGTGGTCAAGAATGATAATGATGAGCTCATCTCCACTATAACAGTTACTGGATGGTGTGTCTGCATAGACTATAGGAAACTCAATAAGGCCACCAGAAATGACCATTTTCCTCTTCCATTCATAGACCAAATGTTAGACCGATTGGCCGATTTGAGTACTATTGTTTCTTGGATGGTTATTCTGGATATAACCAAATTGCCATAGCATCAGAGGATCAAGAAAAGACAACATTTACTTGTCCTTATGGTACATACGCGTTTTGAATGATGCCTTTTGGACTGCGAGATGCACCAACAATCTTTCAGCTGTGTATGATGGCCATTTTCTCAGACATTGTTGAAGAGATTCTAGAAATCTTTATGGATGATTTTTCAGTATTCGGCTCCACTTTCGATCATTGTTTGCACAACCTATCATTAGTTCTACAGAGATGTGAGGAGAAGAGCTTGGTGTTGAATTGGGAAAAGTGTCATTTCATGGTTCAAGAAGGTATAGTGTTAGGTCACATGATATCATCGTAGGGGGTGGAAGTTGATAGAGCCAAAATAGCAGCAATCGAAAAGCTTCCGCCACCAATAAATGTTAAATGAGTAAGAAACTTCCTTGGCCATGCTGGTTTCTATCGCCGATTCATAATGAACTTTTTCTAAAATTGCTAAGCCACTTTACAATCTTTTAGAAAAATATTCTTTTTTTGTGATGGACGTGGAATGCTTACATGCCTTTAACAAAATTAAACAAGCATTGATTTCTGCTCCAATTATGATAACCCCAAATTGGAATAAGCCTTTTGAAGTGATGTGTGACGCTAGAAACCATGCAATTGGTGCAGTCTTGGGCAAGATGCGTGACAAAATTTTCAGAGCAATATACTATGCAAGCAGAACATTAGATGGTGCTCAACAAAATTACACCACCACTGAAAAGGAAATATTGGTGTGGGACACATAAACTGGACGACGCATGCTGTTCTAGGCTTGCGGCCTAGTCGGGAGTACGGAGTACCCACGGGGGACTAAACCGGAGAATAAGGGAGTCTCCACCCGGTGTGAACCGGGAAAATGAGATTTAAGGCCGCACTCACCCCTCGCAAGGGAAGACCTCAAACCGTTGGGTTCGGAATGGTCCCTTACTTATGTCACTTGTAATGAAAGGATTTGTATAATAATTTAATCAAGCTTCAGTAACACTTATTTCCAAGAGTATCATGCTTCTAAATCCATATGCGCAAAAATAAAACTTACACCTAAATTTGCATATATTTCACATCTAAGATTGCATGCTTGAAAGTACGTCAAAGTAGCAACGAACATACAACTTCATTGGCATATTGTATTCATGGAAACACAAGCACACACTAACCACGCAAGCACACATAAGAGCGAATCAAATAATGGCGAACATGTGATTTCAAAGACATATCATACTTATACAGGCGGAATCATAAACAAATAGCCATTACATGTCCATGCGTAAATAAAAGAGGCAACTAAGTACATAATGCAAAAAGACACTTAAGGATGCAATTAGGCATTAAAGTAAGCATGCTATGACGTAATGCAAAATAAGATAAGTAATATGGACACAAACACACATGTGAGCACTTTTCCAAGTGGTACGTGGAATTGTATCCCAAGTACAGACCGCACTACCGTCCATTCGGAATCGGCTACGTAATTTATGTCTGGGTTTCCATCCGATATACCACAAGAAATAATACTCAAATGCTATCATAACATGGATATATGAATTGTAATACGTTAAGCCAAGACTAAGGTAAATGATCCAATCAATATATGAAAGACGCGGCAAATATCGTGGTAAAGGTAGCCTTTTGGGCTTTTCTTCCCCCAAATGGAGAACCTTTTTAGTCCAACACAATAAGCTCATGCGCTTTTCATTACAATGCGTACAAAGACAAAGATAACTATATGAAACTTCGTATACCCGATTGAACACATCTTACATTCAACCGAATATACATCAACCGGTGCGGTAAAGCATCGTGGTAAAGGATTTTAACCCCTCCAAATAGGGGACCTTTAATCCGACTTACTAAGCCCATGCGCTCGATCGCATCGTGCATACAAAGAATAAAGACAATAATATCAAACTTAGTATGCCCGATTGAACATATCTTACATTCAACCGAACACCCATCAATCGGCGCGGCAAAGCATCTTGGTAAAGGGTTTTAACCCCTCCAAATAGGGGACCTTTAATCCGACTTACTAAGCCCATGCGCTCGATCGCATCATGCATACAAAGAATAAAGACAATAATATCAAACTTAGTATGCATGATTGAACATATCTTACATTCAACCGAACACACATCAACCGGCGCGACAAAGCATCGTGGTAAATGGTTTTAACCCCTCCAAATAGGGGACCTTTAATCCAACTTACTAAGCCCATGCGCTCGATCACATAATTACATAAACAAGTAACATGCGAAATTTAAATGACGAATAATAAATAAATCAAAGCAACATAAAACAAAAGAAGGTGTCGTTTACTCAAGCGGTACATGGAGTTGTATCTCGAGTACAGATCATACTACCGTCCATTCGGAATCGGCTATGAAATTTATGTCCGGGTTTCCATCAGATATACCGCGAGAGTTTACACATCTTTCATTTTATTTCAAGGCCACAACATACAATATTTCGTAATACATGCATATTTATCTACTCAAGGGCCACAACATGCATTTTAACATAATAATCATACGAACAATACTCAATAAATAATAAAAAATAAAACTGAAAACGAGTGTGAAAAATACCCTCAGGTCTAACCTTTTATGTCGACTTTCGAACTCGCATTTCACGACTGTCGGAATGGCTATCACACCGCAACTTTTCTGGTTCACTGGTTTGTATTTTACCTCGTTGTTTCGCTGCTCAAGCTACTATTTTGACTCCATTTTGTTGCTGTTTCCTCGCGATTTTCTGGTCACTGTTTTACGGTAATTTATGGACTGTTTGTGTGTGTTTTGAGACTGTTTTGGGGTATTTTCGGGGACTGTTTTAGGGTAGTTTTGGGGGTATTTTCGGGGACTATTTTAGGGTATTTTTGGGCTAATTCTGGGACTATTTTAGGAGTGTTTGTGAGGGTAATGTGCGGCAGTGCAAGAGGGAGAGGCGTGCAGCTGTTAGCTAGGTTTAAAGGCTGCTTTGTGAGGGCAGTGGAATTGGTGATTTGTGCGGCAATTTTGGTGGATGATGAATGAGCAGTCTTGCGCTGCTTTGTGGGCTTTGAGTGGCAAGTATTGATGCGTGGGGTGTGGCTGTGGCGTGAGCAGTGTGGCTAGTGGAATTAATGTGAGCAGTGGGCAAGGTTAGTGTGGGTTGTGCAGTGAATGGAAGGCTGAATTGGGCGTGTTGAGGCGGTGAGTGTGGCAGGCTGATCGTGTGGAGTAGGGCCACGTGCTGGATGGGCCAAGGGCTGATATGTTGGGACGTAAAGAGTGTGCTTTATGCGCTGAATTGGGCAATTGCGTGGAGGCAGTGGGAGAGGGCAAGGGCTGAGGCAGTTTGTGGGTGATGAAAGGGTTTTCTACGGGAAGGTGTGCTAATGAGAAGGGTTGTTGGTTTGTGGCTTCCTGTTTTATTGTTTAGTGAGTGGTCGTTGATGGCTTATTGTCTCATTGTCGATTGAGCTCTTGGTTGAAGGTTGCACATGGTTAGTTGTTCATGTTCTTAGCTTGGTTTTGGGCTGGTATTGCCGTGAGCTTTTTGTTTGATTCTGTGCCGTGAGTGTCTTTTAGGGTAGTGGTTGGTTTGCTTGTTGTTGTGGGGATTGGCCGTGAGAGAGAGGAGAGGAATGTCTTGGAAAAAGTGTTGTTTATATAGACAAGAGCTATGGCTTCTCCTTGTCTCACAAGGAAGGGATTTTGGCATTAAAGAGAGGATTTGATTTGGTGTTGGATAAGGAAATCAATGGATTGAGGGGGCGACAAAATTTGGTGAATTATGAAGGTTGAATATTTGATTGGTGTTAATTAGGCATTTAATTTGTTAGATTATGAAGTCAATATTTTTAATTGGTTATGATTGATTTTAATTAGGCATAATATTTTTTTAATTTAGTATATAATATTTTGGATTAGGAAGTTACAATATTTTAATTTGGTATAATTATATTTTATGTTTTATTTAATTGGTAAATGGTTTAATTATTTTATTTAATTCAATTACATTATCTAATTAATAATTTAATTTAGATTTATTTTAATTGGTTTAATTTAAATTAATTTAATTTGTGACATGTATTTTAAATGTTTTAATTATTTTGGATTGGGCTTGGGTGAGATGGGTTTGGATTTATGCATGAGGGCTAAATGTGGGGTTTTGGGCCAAGGTTAAGTGTTTGCGGGTTTTTTAGGCTAAAGGTGCTTTAAAACGGAGGTCCACCAGCGAGCCCGAAGCTAAACAAGCGAGTCAAATTCGATAAAGTACTGATTTCCATCTTTTCCCTTCCGACGTCCGTTTCCCGCGGCTTCCGCGACTTAAAAGGTAGTGCCTCCAAATGAGACTCATCATCGGGATTTATATGCAAAAATGCAGTGCCTACAATTGGCGGTCGTGTTTGCCTTTGAAAAATTTATACCATATCTTCGTTACCTGTTTGCAAAGAAAGATGCCAAAACTCGCCTGATACGATGGGTACTTCTGTTGCAAGAATTCGATTTGGAAATACGGGATAAGAAGGGGAGCGAGAATGTGGTTGATGATCACCTGTCTCGAATCGAGCCTGAAGAACCTAATGAAAGGGTTATTCAAGAGGTTTTCCCGGATGAGCAACTTTTCAAAGTATTTACAAGAATCCCATAGTTTGCTGATTATACAAACTACTTAGCTTATGGTGAATTGCCACCGGATAACATTTACCAGTAAATGAAGAAATTCCTTCATGATGTGAAATTTTACCTCTGGGATGAACCCATACTTTTCAAAAGATGCCATGATCAGATAATTCGGAGATGTGTCCCCGATGAGAAGGCTCGAGAAATCCTCAGTTAATGTCATTCTCCCCTTTATGGAGGACATTTTGGAGCAACAAAAACTGCTTCCACGGTACTCTAATCTGGATTCTATTGGCCTACACTGTTCCGAGATAGTTATCAGTTGGTCAAAACCTGTGATCGTTGCCAACGACTTGGGAACATCACCAGGCGTCAAGAATTTCCTTTAACTAATATTTTAGAGTTCGAGCTCTTTGATGTCTGGTGGATTGATTTCATGGGGCTATTTCCCCTTCATTTGGCCAAACATACATTTTAGTAGCAATTGACTATGTATCTAAATGGGTGGAAGTCGTTGCCACAGCTACCAATGATGCAAAAGTTGTCATCAAGTTCGTCCAAAAAAAATATTTTCACCAGGTTCGGTACCCCAAGAGTCATCTTGAGTGATGAAGGCACATATTTTTGCAACAAACTCTTCACTGTGCTTCTTGCCAAATATGGTGTGAGGGATAAAATTACTTTGGGCTATCACCCAAAAACAAATGGCCAAGCTGAAATATCCAATCGGGAGATCAAACAGATCCTGGAGAAAACAGTAAAGACCAACCGAAAGGATTGGGCTTTGAAGCTTGATGACGCCTTATGGGCCTATCGGACTGCTTTCAAAATGCCTATTGGGATTTCTCCATACCGATTAGTATTTGGAAAAGCGTGTCATTTGCCAGTTGAATTGGAGCATCGAGCCTTTTGGGCTGTTAAAAAATTGAATTTCGATCTGAAAGCAGCGGGTGAGCAGCGCCTCCTTCAATTGAATGAATTGATAGAATTCCACAATAATTCTTATAAGAATGCCAAGATCTGTAAAGAACGAACAAAACAGTGGCATGAAAAAAAAAATACTTCAGCAAGAATTCCGTCCGGCAGGAAGTGTTGTTGTTCAACTCAAGGCTCAAATTGTTTCTTGGAAAACTTAAATCGCGATGGTCTGGCCCGTTCACCATAAAGGAAGTATTCCCATATGGGCGCGATTGAAGTGCAGTGCAAGGATGGGCGCGTGTTCAAAGTCAATGGTCAATGCTTGAAGCACTATTACTGAACTGAAGGGAAACTGATTGACAACATCCTTATTGCAGACCCGAAGTAATAGTGGCATGATGTCCGGCTAAAGACAATAAATCAAGCGTTTATTGGGAGGCAACCCAATGAATAGCTTTCAATTTACTTTCCTTTTGCTTTTAAATTTAGTCAAAAAAAATAACTGCAATTGCCGCGGGGCCCAAAATTTTGGCGATGCGGCGCCTGCATATGGAGCCATGACGCCCCACACATAAAATAATCTACATCTCTCACACACCTCTAACACACAACACTCATATTCCTCTTTCTCGCAGAAAAGCCTCATCACACCCAACCCTTACTCGTTTCCTCATATATCACACCCCACATCACTCCAATGTCCCCCACCACCACCTTGTACACAGACACCCCTATTTTCAGCCTTCACGTGCACGCCACCAGCCTCAACATACCATAGTCCATGCCACCACAACAGGAAGACAACACTCCCTTCGTGCCATTACTTTGCCTCACACATCACTTTTGAGTACTCTTCCTTCAAGTTTGTACGTGAGTTGGTTGGTAGCTCACCTTGTTTTAGGATTGTTTGGAGTAGAGTGGCACTAACTAGATACCTTACAAGTCTAGTATACCCTTGCACACCAACCTCTCGATATTTTGTCCCAACGAAGTTTTTTCCTCTTTTTAGCTAAATCAGTGTGTGGTGTGACATAGTGAGAGTCTTAGAGATTCAAGAGTGCTCTCATGGCCCCCAAAAAGAGACAAAAGTCTGCCCCACCCCTTTCTTATGATCCCACTCAATTTTGGAATGACGAGGCATTCAACAATTATAATGCTCCCATTTCGAAGAATCTCATCCGGGAGCGAGGCATCTGGGTTTCAAGTGCACAGGGGATGGGAAGCCTTTACTAGGCCCCATGTCGATGCCATTGCCCCGTGATTCGTGAATTCTATGCTAATCTAAAGGTGCGCCATGATGCTAGTCCGAGGGAAAATGGTACCATTTGATAAGCGCACCATAAATACTTTCTATCAGTTGCCCGACATAGAGGATGACGAATACACAGCTTACTTAGTCGAGGACCTTGACTACAAAGAGATAATCACTATCTTATATGGTGTCGGGGCCAGCTGGAAGACAAACCAAGGCGTTGCCGTGCATTTTAACAAGACAGATTTAGAGAAATATGCTAAAACCTTGTTTTTTCATCTCTGCGAAACTTCTGCCAACGAGTCACATCTCCCACGTCACCAAAGACCGAGCTACATTAACATATGCCATTATCACAGGAAAAACCATTCATGTTGGACGAGTAATTCAGGACTCCATTCTTGATACTGTGCGGGGAGCTACCACAGGTGGGCTTCCTCACCCATCTCTGATTACTGATTTGTGCCACAACACGGGGATTATTTGGGAAAAGAGTGAAGAACTCCTGAGTGCTCAAGCTCCAATCGATGCGCGTATTCTTGCCCGTTACCAGACCAGAGACGATGATGACAACTAGAGTCAGGTCCATCTATAGTAGCTAGTTCTTCCCGCGGTGCAAGTTTTTCTACCCCTCGTCCAATCCCGACTACCACACACCGTCTCAATTTGCGGGACCGTTTCTCTTTGCTCGAGACCAAGAACCGACGTCATCATCAGGTATAACGTGTTTTCCGAGAGCTAGTGGACAACTACATGGCCTATTCTGTGGACTTCAATACTGTCTTGGTTGAGATGTTTGAAAATTATGGACTGAATTCTGGAGCCAATGTCGTCCATTTTCCTTCACCACCCATGTTTCCTCCTTATCCAGCTGATGCATCTGAGGAGGATGAGGATTGATGGCTGCTGTCTCAGGTACATGCCGTCCACTTCTACTTTCTTTATTTTGAGCATTGAGGGCACTACTAGTTTTAAAGTTTTGGGGTGTTATTGTCAATTTGTATATGTGGTATTGCATATGTGTGTGTGGATTGTATATATTTGTTATCTTCATGATTTATTTCTTTCAATTGTGACATGCACTTGTATTAACAAAAAAAACAAAAAAAAAAGTATGGGAATGATGGATGTTGTTTTAATGATGAGGCTGTGTGCGTAATATGAGAACTTTGAAAATGATAAGTATGTGAATACCTTTTATCTAATGCCTTGAGTAAAAGATCTAGGTCAGACTCGTAAGCACTTAATATAGAGGTTTCTAATAGTAAGATCCTGGGTAGATAGCAAGGTGACTAGTCGAGGATATTAGCTGAAGATGAATGACCGTTTGCTTAGATATCTATCTTCGTTTGCAATTATTTATATTATATGATATGGTATATAAAAAAAATACATATAACCGATAAGCGTGAAGCTACCCATGGGCGATTATTAGGACCACCATGAGGAGAAATGATACATTAAAGGCTAGGAGAGTTTCAAATAAATTATAATAAATAAATAAATAAATAAATAATCATATCATATAGAGTTCAATAGGCAAATATGGAGTAATTTTTTAGATAGAAATTTTATTGACGAACTCACCTAGTTAGCTTCTTTAGGATTCAAGCTCTGACCAAACCTTAACACACATGCACATTTTGAGTCTGATTTAGATAATTTATTCAAGAAGTTGGATCTAAGTTGAATCATGTACTTTGAAGGTTTCTTTGTTTTCATCATTAGGCATTCTCTGAGAACACTCCATGCACCAGATTTCCTAAGACTTCTGTTATTTCTTTATCAATTTTTTTATTTTACATGATAGCATGAGCATATTTCATAACGTTTGTAGGTGTCGTCTCTGTAAGCCCTCACAAGACTATAACTCGTCCACTAGGATCGCCTAGGGGTTTAAAGGCTTATTTCATAAGCTAAATGCAATTGTGGTCCCTACGAAAGTGGCCTAGTTAATTTTATCATTTTAGTTGTTTAATTTGGTTTATGTGTTTACTATTTATTTTTTTTGCTCGGGACTAGTAAAATCTTAAGTTTGGGGGTGTTTGATAAATGTGAATTTTACACACACATTCTTGCATCCTCAGCTTATTATTTTATTAGATTTCTTGTAATTTGATGTATTTTTGGAGTTGTTTGGTGTTTTGTTAATAGGAAGCATTAAAAGCATGGATTCGGGATTATTATTTGGGTTTTGAGAGCTAATGGATGCGACTGAAGCACGCAAAGAGAGCAGAGAAGAAGAAAATCAAGTCAACCAGAAGTCAAGGCTGGCGCCGCGGTGCCAACCTTCTGGCGCTGCAGCGCCAAGGGCGTTCCATACAAAAGTACCGGGGATTTAGCGCCGTGGCGCGCGTCGTGCATGAAGGAACATTAGGGGTTCCACAAGATTCATAGAACAGCTCCGTGGGTTTTCCTATAAATTAAACATCACATCCAAACCCTAAGGAGGCTAATTTAGACAGCTACAAAGTTCTAAAATACAAGAAAAAAAATAATACATCCAAAAGGAGATATCAAAGCAGAAGGAAGAAGACAAGGCGGTGAACTCCGAAAACATAAGGAATTTACTTCGGGTTTCATTCTCTTATTTTCTTCTTTACATTTTTAGATTGTGTAATTTCATTTAGAATCAATATTGTATTTTATAATAATTGGTAAAGTTTGAAAGTTTAAATTTGTTAAGATTTATAAATATAAAAAAATCCAAAATCTTGTATAATTTGGAAAAAAAAAAATCAATTCAGTTCTTGAAAAACTGAAATCATCATACGAGATGAAGCCAAGAATTTTCTCACAAATCTGAGATAAATCCGATTAGCTTCCTTCCATGGCTTTTGAAGTTTGATTTTGGCTAATCTCATATTTCATTCATATCTATCTCTGAAAAGTCCATTTCAACACGTGATATGTATGTTTTAATCAAATATAGCATCAAATTAAATAATTCAATTTTAACTTATTGACTATTTTATTTGAACACGTAATGTAGCTTTTTCATTTCCATAGGTAATTGGACTCTCGCTCCGGCTCTCCCTCTTATTCAAGGTAAAATGTGTTTGAAATGGATTTATTTATTTATTTATTTATTTGATAGTTGGAAACTCCGCCGTCAAATTATTCCTTCCGAGCTTAAGCGGAACAGATAAAATCTCCGGCTATCTCAAACTCTTACAAGAAACGTACTCTTTGGTTCGAATCAAGGACCTCAAGATGAGATCTCGTACCCTACACCATCAAACCACATCTGTTGGGGATTTGAAATGGATTTACTCAAATAAGAATGGGAATTTATTATATTTGGTATTTGTTTCTATTTACAAATGAGCAAATACACCATTTTTATACAAATATACCCTTCTAATTCAACTGAACTTTTTTCTTCAATTTTTTTTAAAAATCTGGTTCCATGGCGGCTCGCTGCCTACCATGGAACCATGACTGAAGCTGGCTGCCATGGAACCAAAGCAGCAGCTCGCTGTCATGGGCTGTAACGGCTGCCATGGAACTATAGCAGCAGCTCACTGCCATGTTACAAGCTCCTGCAATTTTTTTTTTTGTGATGGATATTTGCAACACTCGTAGTAAGTGTCGCAAAACCATCTGAACTATATTGCGACATTTATGACGGATTTTGCAACACTTATAATGGGTGTCGTAAATATCAGTCGAAAAAAAATAGCAAAAACCCATGGGAGAAGCTTGTTAATATTCTGTTTAATATATGGCTAAAGAATAATATGTCGTTTGAGCCCCTAGTGTTAGCACTTTTTTTATTGGCATGTGTCTGTGACAAAACAAGTTCAATTGAGTTGTAATCTTTCATGAATATCTTTGTGCAATTGGACTGGTTTCTGGCTGCTGTGCATCAGACATACGTTCGTGGTGTGTTCGTTGCAGTGTTTGAACGATTGGCGTTAGTGCTGCGTTCGTTTGTGGGTTCGAACGTGTGGCGTTAGTGGCACGTTCTTTATTGGGTTCGAACGGGAGTATTCCAGAGAGCAAACGTTCGAGGCACGTTCTTGTGGGGTTCGAACGGGAGCATTCCAGAGAGCTCACGTTCGTTGTGCGTTCGATTGACGTTCGAACGAGTCTTCACAGAAAGAGCGCGTTCGTGTAGCGTTCTAGTAAGCGTTCGAACGCTACTGCGATCTGAACGCGATTTTGGCCTACATAACCCTAGGTTTTCACCCTACCTATAAATATAACACTTAGCCGCCATTCCCTATGGTTGAAGCATATTTCTCTTGAGCCAAATATTCTCAAAGCTTTCAACTCTCTTTAATTCCACCATTGAAGACTTCTTATCTCATTGTCTTCTTCATTGATGGTGTGAATGTTTCTTTGATAAGCCTTCAACACAACTTAACCCAAATTCCCTAAGCCTTTAGAGTTCTTTAGGAGGAAGTTTGGTAGTCGGAGTTCCGGCGTCATTGGTGATATAATCTACTCAGAGACTTCAGAGGTTCTGAAGAAAACCGTGGGTCGCGGGCTTGAGGAGTTCCTTGAGTTCTTGCAGTATAGAGGTACTTGATTCGGTGGAGTTGCCACCATAGGTGTTGACCATCGCTGTAAGTTTTTCTCTATATAGTGGATTCGGGTGGTAGCCTATACCCGGAGTGGTTTTTTACTCGGAAGAGTTTTCCACTTCGTCACCAAAATTATTGTGTTGAATTTTGTGTGATTGATTTACTTTTCCGCAATTTATTATTTGTACTGAATTAATATTGTGGATTTTATTGTTGTGGTTGCCTGTTAATTTGCCTGTTGCAATTCCATAGTAGCAGTAACAGGACTTGTCCTGCTTATTGTCTGTAATTCCGCATAGGGTCAGAACTTAGGATAAAATCGAATTTTCAATTGGTATCAGAGCCTGAACTCGATCCTTGACCCATTAACTATGGAAAGAAGCCAACCTTTAAATTGTCCCTCATTCCTTGATGATGATACCATCACGAATAATGATTTGGCCTTGTTTGAAAATAAGTTTAGGAAATTCCTTAAACTTAAGAAGAGTGGCCATAACAGTAATAGGAATAGGAAGGATATGCCTAGAGAGAGTAGACATAGCAGGAGTGAGTCTAGAGAGGACATGGGTAGTAGACCATGTGGTGTCCAGTGCCATGAATGTGAAGGATATGGGCACATTAGATCCGAGTGTCCCACATATCTTAGGGCTAAAGGCAAGAAAGTCATGGCAGCATCCCTTAGTGATTCTGAAGGTGATGATTCTCCTAAAGGCAATTATATGGCCTTTCCTGCTAGTGTGACCGGTGAGAGGAACGAGTATGTTAGAGATTCTGGTTCAGAATCCTCTCACAGTGAGTCAGTTGATGATGATAGTCTTCAGGTAGCTTATGCTAAACTTTTTAAAGAGAGTTTAGCTATTAAGAAGACTAATATAGAGGTCAGTAAAAGGCTGAAAGATGTTGAGCTAGAAAAGAATGAAGCTCAAGCCAAATTTGAGCAAAGCCTTTTGATGCTTGATGACCTGGAGGAGAGGAATAGAGGTCTAATTGATAAGGTCCTAGCTTTAGAGACTGAACTTGAAGATACTAGAACTCAGTTGTCTGTATTTTCTAGTGAGAATAAAAATGTGGACCGTATGTTTGGTATTATTTCTGAGCCTAACTTTAATAAGGCTTCTTCTTCCAAAGCTGTGCCTGTAGCAGCTAAACGTGACTTAGGTAAAAAGCCTATTGAGTGTAGTCATGTGATTCCTCCGTCTGTTCCTCGTCCTGTGACCCAACCTCTATATAGAGGTGTTGTGGGTAAACCTCGCTCTCATCCGAGGTTTGTGCCTGTTTGCCATCATTGTGGCAAGGCGGGACATATTAGGCCTAAGTGTTTCATATTGCACAAGCAAAAGAGAAGGCCTAAGAGTGTGTCTCCTAGATTTGATTCGTCAAATATAATGTCTCAAGTTTCTGCACTAACCAAACAAGCTCAATTCTTGAGTGAGAAACTTGTTTTGTTGTCTGGGAACTCTCATGTGGAAGAGGCTCCTAGAAAGGTTTGGGTGAGGAAGCAAGATGAATTCCCATCTTCTTCTGCGTGTCCTGATGGACATGATGAGAGTGCACTTCGATGTAACTCTGCTTAAAAGATGCATTTTTATTTTCCCATTGCATGTGTGTGTGTGTGTGCGTGTGTTTTATGTTTTTGCACGTTTATTTTGTTTTCACAGCATATGGGTGTGTGTGTGTCTTGTTTTTGTTATATGTCCTTTGGTATATAGGATGGAAACCCGGACATAATTTCATAGCCGATTCTGAATGGACGGTAGTATGATCTGCACTCGGGATACAACTCCACGTATCATTGGATGTTTTACAAGCTTGTTTGTGTCTTTATTTTTTTTTGTGCTTTAAAACTGAAAAAAAAAAAAAAAAAATCATATATTTTGAAAAAGACCAAAAATATTTTTATGGCTTGTTAGAGCATGAAAAGCTTATGCATGTGATCCTGGTATGTAGGATATATGATTATGCATGTATGATATGCTTTTATTTTTCTTGATGCTCTACATACATGAGTGTGTGTGATAAAAACCTTTGGTATATCCTGTGCTTGCACCTCACATACACGTTTTTATTTTGTCAAGGCTTGGTCGCATGTATGAGTTTTTGGACTAGCAATCTAATTTCTATCATATCTTGTTTGCTAAATAGTGTGACCTTTGACTAGATGACCTTGCTATCCCCTTGTAAAAGCAAAAAGAAATAAAAAAAAATATGAGACTCAAGTGAAAAAGAGCCAATGTGGCCAAATTCAAAAGATAAGGGCAAAAACCCTTCACTCGAAAGAGTTATTAAATATGAGCTCATGATATTTCTGGGGTAAATAATATTGCATGCAACCAATGTTGCTTATTTTCAGGTCCTAGTGGTGCTGGGTTTGAACACCTATTTTGTGGACTTGGTTTGTTTAAAGATGTATTTCTTTGGCTGTGTCCAGCTCATAAAATAAGGTCTTAAGCCTTGATTTGTTGTGCACTTTATTTTTCCACGCAAGTGCTTTATATGCTTTGGTGTTTATGTCATATGCATAAGTGTTGTATTCAGTCACTTTTAAAATGATGCATATTGTTTCATGTCATAAACAGCTGAATACTGACTGGGTATCATTGTATCAGCTTGAAATGCTGTTTCAGTCAGTTTTTGACAGGATTTTTTTTTTCTCTCTCAGTATGTGCCTATGTGTGCTTCATGTTATTGCATACCAATTTGTTCTTTCCTGTGCACCTTTCTGAGTTTTGGTTTGCTTCATGTGTTTTATTTTGCTAACTTTATGTGCCTGTTAGTGAGGGGGAGTAATTCCTGTTTGTTTATGTTCTTGCATGTGTTTTCTCCTATTCTCCTGTAATTTTTCCTATTTCTTTTATCCTTTGTCATTTCGTGACAAAAAGGGGGAGAGTAATATATTAAGGGGGAGAGCCTTAATATATAAGAGGGAGCCGTAGAATATCCTTTAGATATCTCCGTTTTAAGGGGAGTTAAGATTAAGGAGGAGAAGGATTTCTACTTGTACATGTATGAGATTTTTACCTACTTTATGGTTTACTTGATTATCTCAATGCTTTTCACGGTATATTGTTGTTTGTGGATGTTTCAGGTAGCAGGTATGTTGCTGCGGTGGCATTACTTTCAAGACTACTTTGTTAGGTGTTAGATCGAGTCCATTTGTAATAAGTCACTGTTTGATGGTTGACATTTGACTATTTGCTTTTTGGGTCTATTACCGTAGTCTTTGTATTAGGTAGTGTTTTGTCACGGAATGCCAAAGGGGGAGATTGTTAGCACCTTTTTTATTGGCATGTGTCCGTGACAAAACAAGTTCAATTGAGTTGTAATCTTTCATGAAGATCTTTGTGCAATTGGACTGGTTTCTGGTTGTTGTGCATCAGACATACGTTCGTGGTGCGTTCGTTGCAGTGTTCGAACGATTGGCGTTAGTGCTGCGTTCGTTTGTGGATTCGAACGTGTGGCGTTAGTGGCACGTTCTTTATTGGGTTCGAACGGGATCATTCCAGAGAGCAAACGTTCGAGGCACGTTCTTGTGGGGTTCGAACGGGAGCATTCCAGAGAGCTCACATTCGTTGTGCATTCGATTGACGTTCGAACGAGTCTTCACAGAAAGGGCGCGTTCGTGTAGCGTTCTAGTAAGCGTTCGAACGCTACTGCGATCTGAAAGCGGTTTTGGCCTGCAAAACCCTAGGTTTTCACCCTACCGATAAATATAACACTTAGCCGCCATTCCCTATGGTTGAAGCATATTTCTCTTGAGCCAAATATTCTCAAAGTTTTCAACTCTCTTTAATTCCACCATTGAAGACTTCTTATCTCATTGTCTTCTTCATTGATGGTGTGAATGTTTCTTTGATAAACCTTCAACACAACTTAACCCAAATTCCCTAAGCCTTTAGAGTTCTTTAGGAGGAAGTTTGGTAGTCGGAGTTCCGGCGTCATTGGTGATATAATCTACTCAGAGACTTCAGAGGTTCTGAAGAAAACCGTGGGTCGCGGGCTTGAGGAGTTCCTTGAGTTCTTGCAGTATAGAGGTACTTGAGTCGGTGGAGTTGCCACCAAAGGTGTTGACCATCGCTGTAAGTTTTTCTCTATATAGTGGATTCGGGTGGTAGCCTATACCCGGAGTGGTTTTTTACTCGGAAGAGTTTTCCACTTCGTCACCAAAATTATTGTGTTGAATTTTGTGTAATTGATTTACTTTTCCGCAATTTATTATTTGTACAGAATTAATATTGTGGATTTTATTGTTGTGGTTGCCTGTTAATTTGCATGTTGCAATTCCATAGTAGCAGTATTGTCTGTAATTCCGCATAGGGTCAGAACTTAGGATAAAATCGAATTTTCACCTAGAACTTTCACTAAGTGGTTTTTAAGTACTAGGATTTCGATATCTTCGAATTTAAGATTATTTTTATATTTTGAAATCTTTAGCCATAATAAAATATCAATAATAAAAAATTGTGATCATCATGGTGGCTATAATAATAAAAAAATCACAAGTGTTTAAATTTGAGCGAGGTAATTAATAAAAAAAAAATCATTTTAAGTTTCGGCGAACTTCATACCTTTTAAATCTTTTTTAAAAAATGCCTTCTTAAATGTTGAATGATTTAAAGGAAAATTATATTGTGCTGGATTGAAAAAAAAAACACTGTATCAATGGAGGAATCCTTTTTTAAAATTATATTATAATTTCTTAATAATAAAGTGAGAGATTATCTAAAAGTGTTCATTCATATAATTATAGTAGAGGCTCTATTATCCAATTTACATTGTTTTGTGTATAATTTGGTGAAGTTATAAATTAACGTTTAAACACTACACGAAATACATAGTTAATAATGTTAGCATTATCATTAGTTTATACTCTCACGGTAGGAAATTCTCTTTATATATATTGATAAGTGTGAATTTTACACACTCATTCTTGCATCCTCAGCTTATTATTTTATTAGATTCTATGTAATTTAATGTATTTTTGGAGTTGTTTGGTGTTTTGTTAATAGGAAGCTAAAAGCATGGATTCAGGATTATTATTCGAGTTTTAAGAGCTGATGGATACGACTGAAGCACGCAAGTAAAGCAGAGAAGAAGGAAATCAAGTCAACCAAAAGTCAAGGCTAGCGCCGCGGCGCCAACCTTCTGGCGCTGCGTTTGATGAGCGGAAAATATATCAATATTTACCGCCCCTTTTACTTAATATTTTGTTTAGTTTCTCGGGTTTGATGAACGTTTTGATATGTTTTATTTTATTTTGCAGATAAAATAATATCGGGACTCAATGAAATCATTTAGGACGAAATGTGGATCAAATAAGGGCAATTATTGGACTTGATATATTAATTTTGGAAATTGGAAACTTGAAAGGGCGTTTTTGACGAAGTGCAGTTTTGGAAATTCCAGTTTTGTGCATCTGTCGTATTTTGGGAATAACTGTTTACTCAGATATCAGATTGAGCTGATTCAAGTTCCAGATTAAAGAAGACTCAAAGATCTACAACTTTGAAAGAGAACATATTTTCAAATTATGATGATTTCATGACCGAAATTGATGAACCATCCAGAAGTGTGTGGAGTGTAATTATTAAAAGTCATTATCAATCATTTTCAAAGCAAAATATTAATTAATAAATAATTAATAAAAATTATCAAATCACCACCCAACAAGATAAGAAATTAGTGGAGCAATTATGGATTTGGTGGAGTAATTAGTGGAGAAATTAATAATGTAATTGGTGGAGAAATTGATTGATGATTTGATGGTGGCAAGATTTTGCCAATAAATACCAAGCCATTTCATTTGTAAAATTCATACTTTCTTCTTTGAAATTCTTAATGAATAAATAAGAAGATTATATCTAGTTTGTTTATTTTTAGTTTTCAGTAATTAATTTTCAGTTTCGCACTTTCTTTTCTTTACTTTTCAGTTTTTACTTTCCGCAATTTATTTTTACTTACAGTACTTTTCTTTCTTTAATTTTTCAGTTTTTACTTTTCAGTAATGATGAGGTAATTTCCCAAGCTATGGTGAAAGGTAATTCTTTTACTGTTACTATTTAGATTAATCTCCCTTAAAAATAATATATTCACTATTTAAAATACTGATTAATAAAGGATACCGCTATATTGGTCGGTTGGCAATTCAATTTAATCTGGTTTAAACCTGACTAATCAAGGATACCGCCAGATTGGTCGGTTGGTAAATTTATTTTGGTACCGCCTTTATGGCTGGATTATGGACAAATATTACCGCCTATATGGCTGGTTGGACTTAATTTGACTTAATCAGGATACCGCCAGATTGGTCGGTTGGTAAAATAATATCACAAGTTTATATATTATTTTATGGGAGATATCTAAATTAGTAGTAGTAAAAGTAATTCATTTTACCTTAGCATTTTATTTTATTGTAATTTACTTTTCAGCTTTTACTTTACCGCAATTACTTTCAAGCATTTTCATTTTATGTCTTTTACTTTTAAGTTTTTATTAGCCCTAGTTATGTGTGGTAACTAAATTAGTTATCTGGGGTTGTGAGGAATTTCAATATCACCGGTTTATAAGGGGTTAAATTATGGTTTGGGTAATATAAAGGTTTATTTATTGAGCATTAATCTTAATGCTTTTTATTAACTGGCCATTAATAAAATTGATTAGGTAAACTTAAAATGAACTAGACATAGGGATTTTAAGTTTAAAACCTTAGACTCAATAGCCCACGATCTCCCTGAGGATAGATAAACCTTTAATAGATTTCCTTACAGGATAGACATATACCTGTCGGGCGGGGGTAGCCATAATTGGAACTTAAACTTAATGAATCCAGATAATTTGGTTGACATAGACATATGGTTCAATTGGGTTAAAATGGGTATTTGTGTCTGACCATCGACAGAGGCTTTCACATAATTTAGTGTTCCAGGTTAATAAATCAATATATTACCCAACTATATAATAACCACTTTATCTTTAAAATGATATTGGAAGAAATCACAACCCTAGATAGTTTTTTTTTTATATTGTATTTTCATAAAATTTACTCTCAAACAATTTCATTTTCTTGTTTTTAAATTTAGAATCGTCACCATTTCAAATCAATCAATCAACCTGTTAGATACTAGTAATCATTTGACCTCATAAAATTAATAGCTTAGGTATTAAGTCCTCGTGGGATCGATACATTTTATACTACTTGAACGATACGTGCGCTTGCGTTATACGTGTGTGTTTACGCCGGTCAAGTTTTTGGCGCCGTTGCCGGGGACTTATTTATCTTTTACTATTAGTGTAGGGGTTAGATACGTTACTTGTATCTAATTTCTTTTTACTTATTGTTTTTGTTTTCTTGTGTTTCAGGTTCTCAGAAACTTCATGAGACGAACCAGAAGCTTTGAACTCCGACCGCTTGACCCAGAAATTGAAAGAACCATCAGACAGTTGAGAAAGGAAAGGCGAGAAGGCCAAGAAGCTTTAGTCAACATGGAACCTGAACCTTTGAACGTTGCACCACCAATTCCCATTCGAGACAGAACAATTCTGGTGGTTGACAGACTCATTTCCTGCATTGTACTTCCTCTTTTACCAGCAAATGCGTGTGACATCAAAACTTGCATTCAGATGATTCGGCAGTCAGTTCAGTTCGGGGGGAATGCAACTGAAGATCCTAATTCCCACATCAGCAACTTCCTGGAAGTTTGCGGCACTTTTAACTACAACAGAGCATCAGAAGAAGCAATGAGACTGCGTGTTTTTCCATACTCCTTGAAGGACAGAGCTAAAGCTTGGCTACATTCACTACCAGCAGGTTCCATCACAACATGGAACACTTTAGCCACCAAATTTCTTGCAAAGTACTTTCCACCAGCCAGAACCGGAAAATTGAGGAATGACAGCACATCTTTTGTACAACAAGATTCAGAATCCCTCTGCGAAGCTTGGGAAAGGTATAAAGATTTACTTCGGAAATGTCCTCACCATGAGATTCCAAAATGGCTTCAAGTCCAAACATTCTATAATGGGCTTTCTGGAATAATGAGAACCACAATTGATGCTGCTGCTGGAGGAGCCTTGATGGCAAAAGGAGAAGATCAAACCTGGGACCTAATCGAAGAAATGGCCAACAACAATTCCTTGTGGCCAACAGAAAGGAGCATGATCCAAAGAATTGCAGGAATTTATGAAGTTGGAGCAAACACAGCAGTGAATACCAGGCTGGATCAGATATGCAAATGTCTAGAAACACTTAGCACACAAGTTGTGAACATCACTGGATCCACAAGTTCACCATATGGAGGAGCACCAGAGTCAAACCAACTTGAAGAAACGGGGAATTATGTCAACAATTTCAACAGACAAGGGAACAATTCATATTCCAACACCTACAACCCAGGGTGGAGGAATCATCCTAATTTATCATGGAGCAACAATTCAGGCCAACAGCAGAACTATCCACCACCTGAATTCCAACAACAGAACAAAGGCCAGGAGCAGGCAAATGAATCAGGAATAACAGAAGTGTTGACCTACTTGAAAAAGATGGAAGCAAAACACGACTCTCAAGCAGCAAGATATGATACTATATTTCAAAGCCATTCAGCCTCTATCAAAGCACTGGAGAATCAATTGGACAACTGGCAAATGCTCAGAGTTACAGACTGCCAGGTACCCTTCCTAGCAACACAGAGCCAAATCCAAGAAACATGGGGAAGGAGCAATGTCATGCCATCATGTTAAAAAGCGGTACTGAAATTAACAAAGATGTTGGAGTCAAAACAGCTGTTGAGGAAGTTCCAAAAGAAACAAGCAACAGATGGAGGAAAAAGAAGCAAAGGAAAAAGAACAGATCACTCCACCTCCACCTTTTCCTCAACGTCTTCAGAAGACCAAATTGGACAAGCAGTTTTCTCGGTTCCTGGAGATCTTCAAAAAGCTGCATATCAACATTCCATTTGCAGAAGCGTTGGAGCAAATGCCCACCTATGCCAAATTCATGAAAGATATTCTTTCACGAAAACGGAGATTGGGAGATTACGAGACAGTAGCATTAACAGAAGAATACAGTGCCATCATTCAGAGGAAACTTCCCCCAAAGTTGAAAGATCCTGGCAGTTTCACTGTTCCTTGCGTCATAGGAGAACATACTTTGGTAAGGCTTGTGTGATTTAGGTGCAAGTGTTAACTTGATGCCTTTCTCTATTTTCAGGAAATTACAGATTGGAGAAACAATGCCAACATCAGTCTCACTGCAACTTGCTGATAGAACGCTTGTATTTCCGAGTGGCGTAGTTGAGGATGTGCTGGTCAAGGTTGACAAATTCATTTTCCCAGTAGATTTTATTGTCCTTGATATGGAGGAAGACGCAGACGTGCCAATCATCCTTGGGAGACCATTCTTGGCTACAGGTCGAACCATTATTGATGTACAAAAAGGAGAATTAACCATGAGGGTACAAGACCAAGAAGTAACATTCAATGTTTTCAAGGCCATGAATTTCCCAGATGATGAAAAGAATGAGGAATGTTTCAGACTCGATGTGATACACAGTACCATTCAGAACTCCAATGCAATGCAAAGTTCTACTGACAAACTTAAAACATGTCAATTGCCTGTGGAGCCTAAAGATAAAGCGTCTTTTGTACTGAAGGAGCCAATTCTTGCACTACAAGCAACAGAAGAGAAAAAGTTCCACCAACTCAACGAATTGGAGGAATTTCACAATCAGCCTTTTGAGGATGCCAAATTGTACAAAGAAAAAGGCAAGAAGAGACATGATGAGAAGTTAGTGCGCATACAACTGGAACCAGGGCAGAAGGTACTGTTAAACAAATCAATGGTGAAATTCTTCCCATGGAAGCCAAAATCACGGTGGTCAGGTCCATTTGTGATCACCAAAGTTTTACCAAATAGAGCCGTTGAGATACATGATCCTGACGCTAACAAAACTTTCAAGGTTAAAAACAAGCGTGTCAAGCACTACTGGGGAGAATCATTTGAGCGACAAAAAG
Source organism: Zanthoxylum bungeanum (assembly GCA_019454045.1). Lineage (NCBI taxonomy): Eukaryota > Viridiplantae > Streptophyta > Magnoliopsida > Sapindales > Rutaceae > Zanthoxylum > Zanthoxylum bungeanum. The sequence continues at coordinate 28,503 of SKCR01036331.1, read as the reverse complement.
AAAGTGTTACTGTAGGCACTGCATTTTTACACATAAAACCCGATGAGGAGTCTTATTTGGAGACAACTACCTTTTAAGCCACGGAGGTCACGGGAAACGGACATCGGAAGGGGAAATTCAGAATAAACAAGGTTCACTGTTTTCGTTCGTGCTACGTTCGTGTTTACGTTCGAACGTCAAACGGATTGCGGGCGTTCGTGTCGCGTTCGAGGAAGCGTTCGAACGGTGTCGGTAATTCTGGTTTTGCTGCTAGCCTCTCATCCAGCCCAATTAGCCCCCCAAAGCCCATAAAACACATCCCAATTTAAATAAATAAATATTAATTAAAACATTAACTAAATAAGATAATAATTAAATTAATTAAATAATTAAATAAAACATATACCAACATAAAATAAACAATTACCAACTTAAACTAAAATCATGCCTAAATTAAACAAATCACATACTAAATCAAAATATAATCATGCCTAATTAAAATCAATCAACTAATAATATTCCCAATCTAATAAGATTATTCCCAAACTTAAAATATTGTATTCCTAAACCAAGCCAATCAAATATTCAACCTTCCCTATCTAGCCAAGATTTGTCCCCCCTCAATCTTTGACTTCCCTTAACCAAACCAAATCAAATCCCTTGCTTTCCTTGTCCAACAACAAATCAAATCCCTCTTTAATTAGCCAAATCCCTTTCCTTGTCAAGCCCAACCCTTTTGCCTATAAAAAGAACCCTTCACCAACCTTCTCAACCCTAGTCCCTAGCTAGCTAGCCCCTAACTCATACACAACACACATAAAAATTACAGGAGGAACACACCCAAAAACAGTAAGCAAAAGATAAAGAGGAAACGGCAGCGAAACCACAAGGAAACAATAGCAAAAGACGGAGAACGACGACTCAAAACAGTAAGACAACGAACGAGAACAGTGAACCAGTGAACCGAGAGAGTTGCGGAGCGTCCACCCTTCCGACGATCGTGTATCGTACATCCGAGAGGTGATTTAAAAGGTTAGACCTGAGGGTACCTTTTCATTAGTTTATATTCGTTTTTATTATTATTATTGAATTCTATTCGCATGAGAGTCGTTTATGGATGCATGTTGTGGCTTGAATGAAATGGAAGAGTGTCGTCTCTTGTGGTATATAGGATGGAAATCCAGACGTAAATTCCGTAGCCGAATCCGAATGGACGGTAGTGCGGTCTGTACATGGGACACAACTCCACGTACCACTTGAGTAAACGGCACCTTCTCTTGTGTGGCGTTGCTTTGGTTTATTTATTTCTTGTCATTTAAATCCTGTATGTTGCTTATTCCCGTATGATATGATCGAGTGCATGTGCTTAGTAAGTACGATGAAAGGTTCCCTAATTGGAGGGGTTAAAATCCTTCACCACGACGCTTTGCCGCACCGATTGATGTGTGTTCGGTTGAACTCGGGATATGTTCAATCGAGCATACCTAGTTTGATATGATTGTCTTTATTTTCGTATACATGATTTAACCGAGCGCATGGGTTTAGTAAGTGCGATGTGAGATCCCCTATGGGGAGGGGCTAAAGCCCTTTACCACGATGCTTTACTGCGCCGGTTGATGTGTGTTCGGTTGGATGCAAGACACGTTCAATCGGACATACTTAGAATAGTATGATTGTCTTTATGTTTGTATGCATGATGTGATGTGACGCGCATGGGCTTAGTATGTTGGTCTAAAGGTCCTCTCTTTGAGAGATCAAGAGCCCTCAAAAGGCCACCTTTACGGCAGTACTTTGCCGCGCCCCTTTATTTTGTTGTTTATGTATTGCGTCCCATTTTATGCATCAGGTCTGTTCCCGTTCGAACGCGTTTACGAACGCAACTCGAACGCGCATGCATTTTTTCCTTATCATGCATCAGGTCTCATTTCCGTTCGAACGCGTTCACTAACGCCATACGAACGTGAGTATTCTGTTTCATTTCTGTTCGAACGCGCTATCGAACGCCATACGAACGCGAGCATTCTGTTTCATTTCCGTTCGAACGCGTTTACGAACGCTACTCGAATGTGAGCATTCTGTTTCATCTTCGTTCGAACGCGTTTACGAATGCTACACGAACGTCCACACACTGAACTGAGTCTGTCTTATCATATTCATGCATAATTGCCTATTGGTTGATCTTTCTTGTGTTATATAGCCAACCGTATTATTTGTATCCCTGCATTTATCCATTCTATGTGTTCTCGAGATTGTATTCAAGCATGATTTGGCTGTTAGCATGTTATTTGGTTAATAGGTTCATGAGATAGTACTCAAGCATGATTATGTTGTTCTTAGTTTTCCATATCATGGGATTGAAATATGTTCATGAGATTGCCATGTGATGTTGCATGTTGTGATGAACTTGTTGATGTATGCATATGAATTTAGAAGCATGATATTTTTGGAAATAAATGTTATTTAAGCCTGGTTAAATTATTATATAAATCCTTTTTTTACAAGTGACATAAGTAAGGGACCATTCCGAACCCAACGGTTTGAGGTCTTCCCTTGCGAAGGGTGAGTGCGGCCTTAAATCTCATTTTCCCGGTTCACACCGGGTGGCGACCCCATTACTCTCCGGTTTAGTCCCCCGTGGCTACTCCGTACTCCCGACCGGGCCGCGAGCCCGGGACAGCATGCGTCGCCCCAGATTTCCTGTGTGTTCCCACTGTCTGGCGACTCCACTGGGGATAGAGAATTGGCCCCGAAATATTGTCTTGTGATGTTTGGATTTATGTTTTAATTGACCGTGTCTATAGTGGATAAAGTGAGGGTTTAATCAAATGCATTTTTAGGCTAGATAATGGTTTGGTGTCTTCCTTCATTCACTACCTTTCTAGAAGGAAAAGCTGTGAAGGCACCTAGATAGCCATCTACTCGTAGCCTATTGTGATGGACTAATTTGGAGGACTCGTTGTTTATTCTTGACAACAAGCGATAAGAGCCTAAGAGGCTTGGGTATTTAAGTGAGCCTCGCTCCACCTTCCCTCTGGGGGATCTACAACGGGAAATCCATTTGACAGTCCGTCACACACCATAGCTCATTGGCACGTACCTTAGTGTATAAAAAATGGGCGCGCTCACTTGGTTGCTCGAACCCTTGAATGGGGAGACTTGTTGTGGGCCATCCTTCGCCGGTGAGAGCCTTTGTCTATACTCTTACTAACCCACCTATAGACCGGGTTGGCTAAAGTAACAATTATTTCCTTGAATATGTGCTTGTGGACCATCCTCATTTGGATGCAGTTGGACTATTGTCAGAAATGCGGGCTTGCTGGGCCATTTAAACTGGGGCAAGTTCGCACCTTATGACTATTAGGCCAAAAGCTTCTGAAATGTTGATGGGCCACTTTGTAAAAATTATTATGTCATGTTTGCATCATCTTTCTTTTATGCTTGTGTTTGGGAACATCGTTGTTTGGATCCATTTGGACCATTTATCATGGGATATGGGCTTGTTGGGCCATTTAAACTGGGACAAGGACACATCTTATGACGATTGGGCCAAAAGGCTTCTAAATAACAATGGGCCATTTTATGATTGTGTTCGGAATATTATCATTTGGATTTAGTTGGGCTCTTTGCCATAAGACATGAACTCGTTGGGCCATTTAAACTGGGACGGGTTCACTCTTATGACAGTTGTCCCAAAAGCTTCTAAAATGATAATAGGCCGATTTGTTTGAGAATTTTATTTGATTTAATATATTTTATATACTTATTATGCACATCATGCATACATGTACCTTGTTGACATCCTCTGTGTCTTAAAAAAGACACCATAGATTCCCGTTGGGTTAGAAAAAAAAGGAAGACTCACCAAAATACCGAGAACAGACATGAGTGAATCAGATACTGAGGTATCCCGGATAGATCAGTTGGAAAATGGCTTCGCCAAGATTACTGAACAGTTGCAAGCCTTGACTGCTGCCATGACAAATATGGCTGGGCCCCGTGCTGGGGGAAATTCTGAGAATGTAAGGCGCGAGGAGCCTCCGAATGGGTTGGGGGATGATATCCCCGCTTTTGATGATGATATGGCAGAGTATGCAACAGACAGAGTGATTGGGTCTCAGGCCGAGATACAGAAACTCAGGGATCAGGTTGAATCCGTTACCCGCAAGATGAGGGGTAAGAATGAAGATTTGCTAGATTATGAGACAATGAAGTTTGAGGAGCAGTTGCCAGCGCAGTTTAAGATGCCGGATTTGGCTAAGTTCAATGGGAATGGAGATCCGAGGGTGCATCTCCGTCAGTATGTGTCTGTTGGCCTGTCTCAGCGTCAAGTACAAAAGATGTTCGGGATGTCACTCGAGGGGGCACCCGTAGTATGGTACCATAACCTAGACAAGCAGGTTAATGAAGATTGGAGGGAGCTAGCTGACGCTTTCTTAAAACAATATGTCACGGACCTGAGATTGACTTGTCACTCCGTGACTTAGAAAATATCAAGCAGAAGTCGGAGGAAAATTTCAAGGAATATGTGGACCGCTGGAGGAGCCAGCTTCTGAAGATGCAGACCCGGCCCTCAGAAAAGGACCAGATCAAAATGATCATCAAGGGCACCAAGCCCTCTATTTATGGGAAACTGAGGATAATGACTTCGATGATTACTGATTTTCGACAGCTGAGGGAGACAGTCATGGATATTGAGGAGGAGGAAGCCGAGAACAGAAAGTTTTATGGACAAAACAGAAGGAATACTGGGGGACATTCAGGGACTATGCCTGCTACTGCTGAAGTCACTGCCATTAAGAACGGACGATTTTCTAACCTTGGTAAGCCTCTTTCAAAGGTATTCGAAAAGCTAAAGGCGCATGGACTCTTAAAACCTTTGGAACCTAGGCCCATTCCAAATCCTGTGCCACCTCACATGAACTTAAACTTATACTGTCACTTCCACCAAGAAAAAGGCCATGACATCGACAACTGCGCCCGCCTCAGACATGAAATCCAAAACCTCATCGATGCCCATACAATACCCGACCCAGAGAAAGAACAACCCAACGCACACAGAAATCCCCTGCCCAACTACATGATCAACTCTGGCCTACCCGAAACCCTTGTCCTCCAAACTCTCAACCAATCAGCTTCATAGGAATAAGGGATAACAATGGTGAAGAACCATTGGCTAAAGAAGAAGACACTGTTGTTTCTCCTAGTTTATCTTGCACTTTTAATAAAGACATTGATTTTGTTCGAACGTTTCCTCAACAATAATAAAGGCGATCATTTCATTTATCTGCCTAAGACTATTACTTTCAAACTTGCAACATGAGTGTGTTCAATCTTGGTAATGTGATACTCAGAACGTAGGGAATCCTCAAAAGAAGCAAGCAGAAAAGATAAGTTAGCCATTCAGGAATTGGGGAAATGGAGACAGTGGGACTGTTAGACTTGGAAAGAAACGGGTTCCTGGAACAAATCAGTGAAGATAGGTGGAAATGGTACTTTCCCCAAGAGAAGAATGGTCATCAATGGAATTGAGTCAATTGACAGAAGACCTAACCCAACGGGATAGGAAACTCATTCACGCATGCATGCATACACGTAACATATTTTGCATTCCTTTTTATGTTTTGTGTTTGTTTTGTGTTCACAGGTTTTAAAGAGAGAAAGCGTCAAATGCAAGCCAACCAGAAGCAGTAACAGTACAATAGCAGAGTTTCGGGACTGAATCCCAAGGGAATGAATCATAGGGCCGAGGCCCACGTCATCTGAATTTGGAATGAATCCAGGGAGTGAATCCCAGGGTCGAGGCCCACATTCAGTATCAGTCTGGGGGCGAGGCCCATATCAGCAGTATCAGTCTTGGGGCGAGCCCCATATCAGTATCAGTCTGGGGGCGAGGCCCATATCAGCAGTATCACTCTGCGGCCGAGGCCCACATCAACATCAATCTGGGGGCGAGGCCCATGTCAATAGCAGTTGGGGCCGAGGCCCACTTCAGCAATCAGTTTTGGAATGAATCCCAGGGCCGAGGCCCGCATCAGCAGAATTTTGGGATGAATCCCCAGGGTCGAGGCCCACATCAAACGCAGTTTGGGAATGAGTCCCAGGGTCGAGGCCCACATTACATCAGTATCAGCATTGCCGGGTATAGCATTCTGGGGGCGAGGCCCATATTACATCAGATCAGTTCTGCCGAGAATGGCACTCCAAGAATAGAAGCACGGTTCGGGAATGAACCACCTTACAGTAACGGTTCAGGAAGAAAGCCTGCATTCAGCTCAGTACGGGAATAAAGCCCCCATTCAGTACAGTTCAGGAAGAAAGCCTACAAACTCGGGTCTAAAGCCCACATTCAGTACAGTTCGGGGACAAACCCCACAGTCAACACAGTTCGGGAACAAAGCCCAGGAGGAAGAAAGCCTCATATCAGTATAAGTTTGAGAACAAAGCTCAAGGGGAAGAAAGCCTCATATCGGTATAAGTTCGAGAATAAAGCTCGGGAGGAAGAAAGCCTCATGTCAGTATAGTTTGAGAATAAAGCTCGGGAGGAATAAAGCCTCATCTCAACAGTTCGGGAATAAAAGCCCACATTCAGTTCAGTTCAGGAAAAAAGCCTGCATTCAATACAGTTCAAGAACAAAGCCCAGGGGAATAAAAGCCTCATGTCAGTATAGTTTGAGAACAAAGCTCAAGAGGAAGAAAGCCTCATATCAGTATAGTTTGAGAACAAAGCTCAATGGGAAGAAAGCCTCATGTCAGTACAGTTCGGGAATAAAGCTCGGGAGGAATAAACCCTCATCTCAACAGTTCGAGAATAAAGCTCGGGAGGAATAAAGCCTCATATCAACACAGTTCGGGAACAAAGCCCAGGGGAATAAAAGCCTCATGTTAGTAGTTGAGAACAAAGCTCAAGAGGAAGAAAACCTCATATCAGTATAGTTTGAGAACAAGCTCAAGGGGAAGAAAGCCTCATGTCAGTACAGTTCGGGAATAAAGCTCGGGAGGAATAAAGCCCTATCTCTACACAGTCAGCAGTTCGGGAATAAAGCTCGGAGGAATAAAGCTTCATCTCAACAGTTTGGGAATAAAGCTCGGAGGAATAAAGCCTCATCTCAATACAGTACACGAAAGATGCCGAAAATGGCGCTCTAAAAATAGAGCACGGTTCGGGAATGAACCAGGGGTCGCAGCACCTCACCACCCAAATCAACTCAAAACATGGAAAGTCAAGTGGCAGCTGGCGAGCCAGGTAAGTGAAAATGCATTGCATAACTTTGATAGGATTGTCACTATTACACATTACACAAGTCCCATCAAAGTGGGGGCGACTGTAGGCACTGCATTTTTACACATAAAACCCGATGAGGAGTCTTATTTGGAGACAACTACCTTTTAAGCCACGGAGGTCACGGGAAACGGACATCGGAAGGGGAAATTCAGAATAAACAAGGTTCACTGTTTTCGTTCGTGCTACGTTCGTGTTTATGTTCGAACGTCAAACGGATTGCGGGCGTTCGTGTCGCGTTCAAGGAAGCGTTCAAACGGTGTCGGTAATTCTGGTTTTGCTGCTAGCCTCTCATCCAGCCCAATTAGCCCCCCAAAGCCCATAAAACACATCCCAATTTAAATAAATAAATATTAATTAAAACATTAACTAAATAAGATAATAATTAAATTAATTAAATAATTAAATAAAACATATACCAAACATAAAATAAACAATTACCAACTTAAACTAAAATCATGCCTAAATTAAACAAATCACATACTAAATCAAAATATAATCATGCCTAATTAAAATCAATCAACCAATTATATTCCCAATCTAATAAGATTATTCCCAAACTTAAAATATTTGTATTCCTAAACCAACACAAATTAAATATTCAACCTTCCCTATCTAGCCAAGATTTGTCCCCCCTCAATCTTTGACTTCCCTTAACCAAACCAAATCAAATCCCTCTTTAATTAGCCAAATCCCTTTCCTTGTCAAGCCCAACCCTTTGCCTATAAAAAGAACCCTTCACCAACTTTCTCAACCCTAGCTAGCTCATACACAGAAAACACATACAACTCACACAAATCACAAGAGAAAAGAAAACAACCCCAAACCTAGCATCCCTCCACTCGAACCTCTCTAGCTCAGACGTAGAATTCACATAAATCATAGTAAGAAATACTAGACATCACAAAAATCACTCCATTCATCCTTACCCTCACATCACCGAAACTATAAGCATAAACCACCCTAATCACCACTGGAAATCACCCCCTTTAAACCCACACACATCACCGGAAATCACATAAAACACAGCAACCTAAATCACTCCCAAAACAGTCCCTAAAATCCCTTAAAACAGTAACATAAAAGGCACTTACAATCCTTGAAATAACCACACAAACCACACCAAAAAGAAACACAGAACAGTCCACCAAGAACACCAAAACAGTCCACAAATAGTAAGCAGAGGACACAGAGGAAACGGCAGCAAAACGGAGTCGGAACAGTAGCTTGAGTGGCCGAACAATGAACGAGGACAGTGAACCAGTGAACCGGGAGAGTTGCGGAGCATCCACCCTTCCGACGATCGTGTACCGTACATCCGAGAGATGATTTAAAAGGTTAGACCTGAGGGTACCTTTTCATTAGTTTATATTCGTTTTTTTTATTATTATTATTGAATTCTATTCGCATGAGAGTCGTTTATGGAAGCATGTTGTAGCTTGAATGAAATGGAAGAGTGTCGTCTCTTGTGGTATATAGGATGGAAACCCAGACGTAAATTCCGTAGCCGAATCTGAATGGACGGTAGTGCGGTCTGTACATGGGACACAACTCCACGTACCACTTGAGTAAACGGCACCTTCTCTTGTGTGGCGTTGCTTTGGTTTATTTATTTCTTGTCATTTAAATCCGGTATGTTGCTTATTCCCGTATGATATGATCGAATGCATGGGCTTAGTAAGTGCGATGAAAGGTTCCCTAATTGGAGGGGTTAAAATCCTTCACCACGACGCTTTGCCGCACCGATTGATGTGTGTTCGGTTGAACGCGAGATACGTTCAATCGAGCATACCTAGTTTGATATGATTGTCTTTATTTTCGTATGCATGATTCAACCGAGCGCATGGGTTTAGTAAGTGCGATGTGAGATCCCCTATGGGGAGGGGCTAAAGCCCTTTACCACGATGCTTTACCGCGCCGGTTGATGTGTGTTCGGTTGGATGCAAGACACGTTCAATCGGACATACTTAGAATAGTATGATTGTCTTTATGTTTGTATGCATGATGTGATGTGACGCGCATGGGCTTAGTATGTTGGTCTAAAGGTCCTCTCTTTGAGAGATCAAGAGCCCTCAAAAGGCCACCTTTACGGCAGTACTTTGCCGCGCCCCTTTATTTTGTTGTTTATGTATTGCGTCTCATTTCATGCATCAAGTCTGTTCCCGTTCGAACGCGTTTACGAACGCAACTCGAACGCGCATGCATTTTTTCCTTATCATGCATGAGGTCTCATTTCCGTTCGAACGCGTTCACTAACGCCATACGAACGTGAGTATTCTGTTTCATTTCTGTTCGAACGCGTTATCAAACGCCATACGAACGCGAGCATTCTGTTTCATTTCCGTTCGAACGCGTTTACGAACGCTACTCGAACGTGAGCATTCTGTTTCATTTCCGTTCGAACGCGTTTACGAACGCTACACGAACGTGCACACACTGAACTGAGTCTATCTTATCATATTCATGCATAATTGCCTCTTGGTTGATCTTTCTTGTGCTATATAACCAACCGTATTATTTGTATTCCTGCATTTATCCATTCTATGTGTTCTTGGGATTGTATTCAAGAATGATTAGGCTGTTAGCATGTTATTTGGTTAATAGGTTCATGAGATAGTACTCAAGCATGATTATGTTGTTCTTAGTTTTCCGTATCATAGGATTGAAATATGTTCATGAGATTGCCATATGATGTTGCATGTTGTGATGAACGTGTTGATGTATGCATATGAATTTAGAAGCATGATATTTTTGGAAATAAATGTTATTTAAGCCTGGTTAAATTATTACATAAATCCTTTTATTACAAGTAACATAAGTAAGGGACCGTTCCGAACCCAACGGTTTGAGGTCTTCCCTTGCGAGGGGTGAGTGCGGCCTTAAATCTCATTTTCCCGGTTCACACCGGGTGGCGACTCCATTACTCTCCGGTTTAGTCCCCCGTGGCTACTCCGTACTCCCAACTAGGCCGCGAGCCTAGGAACAGCATGCGTCGCCCAGATTTCCTGTGTTCCCACAGTTACACTTTCAGATCCAGCTTAACGTTCGAGAAGCCAAGTCTGGCTGACGACTTTAAACTTAGCGCTAGCAGGGAGGCAACCCATGCAATTTGTGTATATATTGTGATTTGGTGTGTTTTATTTTGTGTGTTTAATTTTTGCAGGATTAGTCATTTCAAAATGGAATATGCTCTCGCAAATCTTCGCAAGCAATTTCCTTCTCTCCCTCAAAAATCTCTGATGAAAGTTTACAAAGCTCGCTTGGAACGGATGAGGTTACTGACAATTCACGGTGTTCCTAATGATATTCGTTGGGTAATTGAAGCACGAGTCCGATTGGCAGGTGAGTCTTCTGACTCTTTTATTTCACATCTGCCTGGTTTTGGAAGAAGCACCTATGCAAAGAAACAAGAGCTAAGCAAATGGGTGTTTGTTTTAAATGTGCACGATTTAATTGCAACACTCGTTGTCGTTCTTTAGGAATGGTGTCTGATAATCGCGAAGACAAAATTAAATTCATTAGGGATGGCTTGAGTAAGGAGTCTTTAGATGAAATATTTTCAACTCTTGAGACGCATCCCAGTGGATATGTTCACATAGCCATTCGCAAATTACATACACAATTCCAAAAGGAAAGACAACTGTTAAGTCTCGGGAATCTAACTCAAAAAGACTCTGTTTGCCAATTTATAAGAAAATTGGATGGGAAGCTTGTCCCTGACGCATAGACGTCAATCAAGCCGTTACTTTTCTTGTAAATATTATATCTCTTTGTCTTTTCTTAATAATTATGATTTGTTTTGTTGTTTTCTTTTATTTTCTCCGACAGGATCCAGACCTTTTTGACTATCACGATATTATTTCGCTACTAATCGTCCTCTGGAAGATACTTGTGCTATTTTTACTCACCCTTTTCAGGTACTATAAATTCAGCCCGTCATTGCACTTTTGAAGGCATCCAGAGTTGAGAAAGAAATACATAAAAATGGAAGCCACTTCAAGAAGACGAGTTGAAAATATCTGTGTATTTTGCGGTACTAGTGTTGGAACTAAGCCACAATACATAGAAGCAGCACATGAATTGGGTCGAGTCTTAGCTGCAAAGAATATGCACTTAATATATGGCGGAGGAAATCTTGGACTTATGGGGATCGTTTCAAAGGCTGTACAGGAAGGAGGCAGTCATGTTTTGGGAATCATCCCAAAACCCTTGGCAGAGGCAAATCTTATTGGATCATCAAACGGAGAGGAACTGATCTTGCCAGGTATGTCTGAACGATTGGTAGAAATGATTAACTGTGCTGATGCTTTTATTGCTTTGCCAAGTGGCTTGGGTACATTGGAGGAAATATTTATAGTATTATCTTGGGCGAACCTGAACATACACCAGAAACCGCTTGGATTGTTCAACGTTGATGGATTTTATGATTTTCTTTGTGTGTTTCTTGATGATGCTCGGAGAAATGGGTTCGTGTCAAAACCTTTAAAAGAACTCCTCTTCACTGCCAGAACTGCTCCAGATCTAATTGACCAACTCATAGCCTATAAACCAAAGTTGACCCTATCATTTCAAAATAAATTGGTCTGAGGAGGATCATGGTAAGAGGCGTCGGATTAATCTAGATCTTAACCTTTAATTTCCTGTAGATTTCAGCTAATCAGGTACGCCCTTCTTAACTCTCCTTTTACTGTTTAAGACATTGGGGACAATGTCTCATTTATGTTTGGGGGAGGGAATTAGTTGATTAGTACCTTGTTTTTAGTTTGTGTGTTGTTTTTATTTTTAGTCCAAAATTTTTCGAAAATACAAAAAAAAAATTGAAAATTTTTCAAAATTACAAAAAAAATTTGTGTTTTTGTGTTTTTATTTTGACTAAAAATGTGAAATTGGTAAGAGATAGCTGAGTAAGGAATTTCCACTCCTGAGACGTATTTCAAACCTATTTTGAAAAAAGTTAATTTTTGTTTATTTCCTTTTGAATTATTTAATTTGTAGATTCTCCATAAAACTGACTAAAATGGATCTTCATATGCTTAGTTGGCAGATATTATCAACATGCATAGTAACATACGGACATGAGCTGTAACTGACAGGATTGTAATATTCAGTGCTATAGTTTAATTGGAGGAAGCATCTCAAAAAGTGATGGAGTAAAAAAAAATAAATAAATAAATAAAGCATCTAAGATCCGGGTTATTAAGTCTGTAAGGGTGTTTTAACACCTAGTGCCCTAAAGCCAACTGGTTTGGGAGTCACTGGCCCAAAGCTCGCTACATGGATCAAGGATGTTGCAAAAATATTTATATCTAATGTCTGGGTAATTAAGTCCGTAGGGGTGTCTTAACACCTGGTGCCCTAAAGCCAACTGGTTTGGGAGCCACCGACCCAAAGCTCGCTACATAGACAGAAGATATTGTATATAAATAAAAAATAGAGAAAAAAAGAAAGAAAAAATGAGAAAAATGAGAAAAAAAATACTCCATTACTATAAAAAGGTGTGAAATCTGATAGAACCTTTGGACAAAAATATTATTCTCTTATCAATTGCACTTGTGACTGTTGTGGGCAAAAATGAGTTGATTAATATTTTGCTGGTTATGTGTATGGAGAATGGTAAAGACAATCGGAGAGTTTACTTATTCGGTAGTTTAGAAAGAAACAAAACAACTAGTAACTTGGAGTAGAAGTTTCACCTGATTAGTCACTAACTTCTCTTTTCTCTTGTCTTTTTGTTTTGTGTGCATTAGTTTTAACTAACTTTTTACTTTTATAAAAACGTTTGTGGGTATCGTTGCTGTAAACCCTCACGAGACTACAACTCGTCCACTAGGGACACCTAGGGGTTTAAAGGCTTGTTGCATACGCTAAATGCAACCGTGATCCCTACGAAAGTGGCTTAGTTTAATTTTAATTTTATTTTGTTGTTTTGCTCGAGGACTAGCAAAATGTTAGGTTTGGGGGTGTGATGAACGGAAATATATCAATATTTACCGCCCCTTTTACTTAATATTTTGTTTAGTTTCTCGGGTTTGATGAACGTTTTGATATGTTTTATTTTTTTTGCAGATAAAATAATATCGGGACTCAATGAAATCATTTAGGACGAAATGTGGATCAAATAAGGGCAATTATTGGACTTGATAATTAATTTTGGAGATTGGAAACTTGAAAGGGCGTTTTTGACGAAGTGCAGTTTTGGAAATTCCAGTTTTGCGCATCTGTCGTATTTTTGGGCATAACTGTTTAATCAGATATCGGATTGAGCTGATTCAAGTACCAGATTAAAGAAAGACTCAAAGATATACAACTTTGAAAGAGAACATATTTTCAAATTCTGATGATTTAATGACCGAAATTGATGAACACATCCAGAAGTGTGTGGAGTGTAATTATTAAAAGTCATTATCAATCATTTTCAAAGCAAAATATTAATTAATACAAATAATTAATATAAAAATTATCAAATCACCACCAAACAAGATAAGAAATTAGTGGAGCAATTATGATTTGGTGGAGTAATTAGTGGAGAAATTAATAATGTAATTGGTGGAGACATTGATTGATGATTTGATGGTGGCAAGATTTCCCTCCAAGATTTTGCCTATATTCACTATTTAAAATACTGATTAATAAAAGATACCACTATATGGTCGGTTGGCAATTCATTTAATCTGGTTTAAACCTGACTAATCAAGGATACCGCCAGATTGGTCGGTTGGTAAATTTATTTTGGTACCGCCTTTATGGCTGGATTATGGACAAATATTACCGCCTATATGGCTGGTTGGACTTAATTTGACTTAATCAGGATACCGCCAGATTGGTCGGTTGGTAAAATAATACACAAGTTTATATATTATTTATGGGAGATATCTAAATTAGTAGTAGTAAAAGTAATTCCTTTTACCTTAGCAGTTTATTTATTGTAATTTACTTTTCAGCTTTTACTTTACCGCAATTACTTTCAAGCATTTTCATTTTATGTCTTTTACTTTAAGTTTTTATTAGCCCTAGTTATGTGTGGTAACTAAATTAGTTATCTGGGGTTGTGATGAATTTTAATATCACCGGTTTATAAGGGGTTAAATTATGGTTTGGGTAATATAAAGGTTTATTTATTGAGCCTTAATCTTAATGCTTTTTATTAACTGGCCATTAATAAAATTGATTAGGTAAATAAAATGAACTAGCCATAGGATTTTAAGTTTAAAACCTTAGACTCAATAGCCCACGATCTCCCTTGAGGATAGATAAACCTTTAATAGATTCCTTACAGGATAGACATATACCTGTCGGGCGGGGGTAGCCATAATTGGAACTTAAACTTATGAATCCAGATAATTTGGTTGATATAGATATATGGTTCAATTGGGTTAAAATTGGTATTTGTGTCTGACATCGACAGAGGCTTTCACAGAATTTAGTGGTCCAGGTTAATAAATCAATAAATTACCCAACTATATAATAACCACTTCATCTTTAAAATGATATTGGAAGAAATCACAACCCTAGATAGTTTTTTTTTATATTGTATTTTCATAAAATTTACTCTCAAACATTTCATTTTCTTGTTTTTAAATTTAGAATCGTCACCATTTCAAATCAATCAATCAACCTGTTAGATACTAGTAATCATTTGACCTCATAAAATTAATAGCTTAGGTATTAAGTCCTCGTGGGATCGATACATTTTATACTACTTGAACGATACGTGCGCTTGCGTTATACGTGTGTATTTACGCCGGTCAGCGTTCCAAGGGCGTTCCATACAAAAGTACCAGGGATTTGGCGTCGCGGCGTGCATGAAGGGACATTAGGGTTCCACAAGATTTGTAGAACAGCTCCGAGGATTTTTCCTATAAATTAAACATCATGTCCATGAAAGTACCTACAAGCACTAGCGACAAAAATCTCTATACCCAAGAGAGTGGGTGAATTGGGTTATCGCTATTAATGCGGAATTATAAAATCTTTGCCGATTTTAGCTCTTATTACCAAATTGGGACTTAAGGTAATTTTCTCTATTCCAATTAATAGCCTATATGCAAGTTTTCTATTCAATATATATAAGCTTAAATAAACTTGCAAATAGTAAAAGTATAGGGAAAGAGAAATATGACACCGCGATTTATAGTGGTTCGGCCAAACGTGCCTAAGTCCACTCCCCCAAGCCTAGCTTGAAGATTTCCACTAAAATCGAGTTTTCCGTGGTTCACTCGTAACCAAGAGTTTTCCGCCAAGGCGCACTCCGAACCCTTTTACAATTTTGAGTTTTGTTCGTAGGTGCACTCACAACCTTTACAATTTACCCAAACAATGGGATTTCACAAACCACAAGTGTTTTGATAAGAAAGAATTAAAA
Organism: Zanthoxylum bungeanum; assembly: GCA_019454045.1. Taxonomy (NCBI): domain Eukaryota; kingdom Viridiplantae; phylum Streptophyta; class Magnoliopsida; order Sapindales; family Rutaceae; genus Zanthoxylum; species Zanthoxylum bungeanum. The sequence goes on along the minus strand of SKCR01036331.1, from coordinate 12,883 downwards.
CACACTTGGGCACTCACAAAATAATAAGAAGATTGTGTGAGAGCAAAACCCAAGTGATCTAAGCTCACTAGATGTAATGAAGATGTGTGTGAGCTTGTATGAGTGTTTAAGTATTTGAAGATTTAAGACACTCTGTTTTTGCTTTCTAAGAAATGATATGAAGGTGCAAGAAGTTGGCAAAAATGAATTTGGGACTCATTTATATAGAAAATGAAAATTGTCTATGCAGTCACTGCCGAGACCGGCGAGCAAACCCGCGAGGAGACCGGCATGCCGGTCTAGGGTTTCAATATCTCCCAACGGCTATATAACGTTTGAAAAACTAGCCGTTAGACCGGCGAGAAAATCGGTATGGAAACCGGCGAGGAGGAGCCCGGTTCCAGAGAGCAGGATTTTCTTGCCAATACCGGCATGAAGACTGGCGAGGTAACCGGCACGGTATGGCCCGGTTCCAGTAGGCATGCAAAACAGAGGAGGGCCGGTTTAATGACCGGTAAGGGGACCGGTATGGTCCATGCCGGTTCCAGAAGGCTTCCCTAAATACTAAAATGCAGATTTGAAGGTTTTAATGCATTTTGTACATGCCGCTAATGCATCTAAGTGAATGTGCATGATCCCTATGAGCTTAAGCACTTGAATATTACATCTCACATTACAAATTAAATCCTAAGCTAAGACTTTTGCAATATAATCTTCATTTTGCCGCAAGTCTTCACATTCTCGCTCTTCACCCATATGCTTCGACACTTTTTGTATTGCTTCGTGTTTGCACGTCGAAGTCGTCAATTGCGTTGACGTCATCAAAATCCAATTAAGTGACCAAGTCGCCAATAGTCCAAACCCTAAGGAGGTCGATTTAGACAGCAACAAAGTTCTAAAACACGAGAAAAAATAATACATCCAAAATGAGATATCAAAGCAGAAAGAAGAAGATAAGGCGGTGAAGTCCGGAAACATAAGGAATTTGCTTCGCGTTTCATTCTCTTATTTTCTTCTTTACATTTTTCTATCTATCATTATGGTTTGGATACAATTGTTGTTGTGTTTTAAATCAGCCATGAACTAAATCTCTTATTCTAGAGTTTGATATAGCCTAATGATTGAGACTATGTGTTAATTGCCAAATAACTTTTTTCAGTTGTTATTCAATTTATTTATGTTTTCCTGTATTTAATGCTTCTTATTTGCTGGCCACAAATATGATGATATTATGTTTGAAATCATTTACTCGGGAGAGGGGATTTTGAGTAGGAATTGGGAAATATAATCTTAGAGGTTTATAGAGTTCGGGAGAATTTATAACTCATTGAAAGCTGTTAATACATAATCACAGGGTTTAATAAATTATTAATCATTGAATTTTTATAGGGATATTGAATTTGATAATTAACAATACTTTCATTATTGCTAGGGAGAGATAGCAGATAAATTTATGATTCTTGACTTATAAACTTATATTCTAAATAATAGTTAATAGGCATTATAAATACATAGTGGAAAGCTAGGCGAAATCAGACTCTAGGATTCATTTTCTCATTGATATTACCTTAAGCATTCAGTTAGTTTTATTTTAATTATCTTGTTTTTTTACTTTTCTAATTAAATCGAATTAAAGTTCTGTGTCTAAATAAAGTTAAGATTAATAATTATAGTACTTAGTGTAATTTAGATTTCAATCCTTGTGGGTTCGACACTTGTGTCCACAAAGGCACTTATCCATGCCTATAAAAATGGGTCTTTAGATTCATTTTAATCATTCATTCTTTCACATTTTTTACAAACTTAAAACCATAAGTCTAAAGTTGAGAGTTTCCACTATTTTTCCTTAATTCAAATTCTTGGAGAAAGTAGTGTTTCCTCTACAAGAAGCAACCAAGTAATCCTAAGAGAACGTTAGTCACAAGGGCACTTATCCATGTTAATATTTTATAGTAAAAACTTTTAATTGAATGATACATGTTGAAATTGATTAATAACACATTATGTACAACACTCACAAAATTAATATCATGAAATCATTTTTCCATACTAATTTTTATTCCACAACTTATAAACTAACTTGTACTATAATTACAATATTATTTACCAAACTCAACACTAAATAATAAACATAAGATGATATAATAAGCATACGCTTAAGAAAAGTGAGAGATAAACAAGTTCTACCTCATATATTATTTATAATGATAAAATCCAAGTCACATGATGAAGATTGAAGAATATTTACCCTCGACCAAGGGCCTACTTGTTAGAAAAAACTTAGAACCAATAAATTTGCATAAGGCTTTGAACGTGTATTCAATGTCCTTAAAGGAATTATGTCCCCACTATGTTGCTACTGGATTAATGGCAATTCCTTCAGGATATACAAAGTCACACAGAATTTCTAGATAGCAATTCTAGAAATTCTCCCAAGAACATGTAAAGACAAAACATTTTTGAGAGATAGAGAAATATTGGGAAGAAGTTATTTTTAATTCAGAAGTGGAAATATAAATATATAGAATCCTAAAGCCATAACACTCCATTAAGACACAACTGTTGGCTTGAAAAAATAGTTTTTTATTTAAACCAAAAAATTGTCAAAAGATAAAATCTAAAATTAATTAAACTGCATTTAATTAATTTCAAATTTCCAAGCCCAAGCGCCCTAAGTGCCCGTTTTTGACTTTAAATAATATATAACAAACATTTGTATTTCCCTCCAATAATTTTCCCTCCAAACTTTCCAACACCAATTTGAACTATTAGGTGTACCAAGTCTTTATAAACTTGATCGACTCTCAATGCTCTTCCTATGTGGGATAGGAAGTCACACTTTTAGCACTAACTATTACCAACACTACTTGGCTTCAATTAGGAGTGGCAAAACGAATCAATGAATCGAATTTGTATCGAATCCTAAATAAATCGAATCAAAATGTGATGGATTCGTATTCGATTTGTTTATTAAACGAATCTTAATATCAGGATTATTCGTTTAGTCATGATATTATTTAATAAAATAATTTGCCACACTTGATTTACATTAATTCGTCATAAATATATACATATGAAATATGTAATTAATATATTTACTAAAAATACCTCACCAAATATCGAAAATATTATTTTTCCTATGGTAATTAGCTATAATTTCCCGAATCTTAATTGAAAATTAACCAGAACTAGTAAATAAAAATAATAAAACGAATCCTAAACGAATAAACAAATCAATGAGCTTAAATTCGTATTCGATTCGTTTAATTAACAAATCGAATCGAATTGACCCATTTATTAAACAAATCCATTTTTTAAACCCGTATTTTCTTTCAAGCGAATCGAATCGAACGAATAAACGAATCCTGACCCAAATTATCACCCATAGCTTCAATATTCTTTTTGTAATACATTAATTTACTTTAGGAAAAAACAACTACAATCATTATTTATAAACCCGTTGGAAAATAAGTGAAACTCACCATCCCTATTTATAAACCCATTCGGAAAATAAGTGAAACTCACTCATATTATAAAATTACGAAACCTTTCTCATGCTTTATAAAAACAAAAACAAAAACAAAAAAAATAAAAACAAAATAAAAACAAAACAAAACAAAACAAAAATATTTATAACAAAACTTCTAAATATGGGTGATTTCATTTAATTTTAAAACATCAAGTTGGTTTCGCTTAAATTTACCAAAATAATTAGAGTTTTGCTATTGTTCCTTGAACGGTCATAATTTCATTTGGTTTAAATGGTAGAAATAGGGTAAGAAACCAAATAACTAAAATCTTGTAATCTTGAAGTAGCCATTTGGTGGTAAATGATTTATAATTTAATTATCGCGTTTTCAGTTTGAGTTCAGTGGGTGTATTTTTTATAAGAACCCGAAGCATTCAGAGGTTATACTTAATCCGTTTAAGTCTGAATTGAGTAGTTCTGCGACAAAATTTCCAATATTCCAAAAAAAAAAAAAAAAAAAAAACCAAAGTAGCCAAATTAGGCATATATTTGGTTTATTCCAAAGATATGTAATACATATTTATATTACGTGTCAACTACCTAAAGTAATCTTCCGTCAAAAGCAAGCTACCAATTATCTATTATTCAACATAAAGCCAACCAACAAAGCAAATACAAAGAAATAAATTAATTTTTTTAAAAGATAAATACACATTTACAGTCTAGGATTTATCAGAATATGCTTAAATTAGATCTATTACGACGCAGTCTGCTTATCTGATCAAATAATTCGCAAGAATCGACCCCTACATATTATTGGGTGATTCCTGGAAGTAAATTAAGTGAAGCCATTGAAACATAAATTAAGAAAAATAAATAAATAATTTACGAATTTCATGTTTTTTTCCAATCATTTCTTTCCTAATTTTGAGTCGTCCAAACAATCCTCAGTTAAAAAACGGCGTCAGCCTCCCACCACGTGTCCACGTCAGCCTCGGTTGGGTCATCTAACGGCGAGTTAACCTTGCGCATATCACCAACCGTTAACGCGTTGCTGACGTCATCTCTGACGAATACTTTCCCAATTCCGCCAGCCTTCATTCCAACAATATTACCGAGTTTCGGCCTCCATTCGGCCTGTATCGCCGGCAGTCTCGAACCGATACGCGTATCCCAACCGCTTAAATTAACCCGGCTAAAGTCATTCGTGGCGGCAGAAACGATAACTGCCGGAGACGACGACGATGTTGAAACAAACGCCGGAATCTCGTCTTTCCGGCCGAAAATGGAGGCGATTTTGCGGACTTCTCGTTCATTATTCATATCGTAAATCGTGAACTCATTTTCCGAATCATAATCCATGTTTAAGCCTAAACCCAATCCGAGATTATCCCACAGCTTAACAACATTTTTGCCACTAGTCATCAACTCAGACCAAGAGAAAAGATCTACGATGCTCCTACGACGTCGTCTAAGACCCAAATTACAATCATCCTCGGTGTACACGTGTCCATAACCTTTCACACGAAAATCTTCATAAGTTGAAAACGACGTCGTTGCTGACTCTTCTTCTTCTTCATCATCATCAGCATCTGCTCGTTCTTCTTCTTCTTCTTCGTCGTCGTCTGAAGAAAATGAATCGGTATCGCTCTCGTAATCGTCGTCGTCGAGGAGATGATATTGTGATGGAGATAGAGAAGGGTGTTTCTGTAATTTTATAATCATAATTTTGACTCTATTGATTATAGTTGTGAATGAAGCAATTAAGGCAAGTATCAAAGCACCCCACTTCCATAAATTGTAAGTTTGATAAAACTTGCCAATCCCAGAAACTGCAGAAACTTGGGGGACTATTGAAGGGTTTATGTTTGATTGAAAATCGATTATTCTATTGATTACTGGAATTTCCATGGCTTCAAGATTGAAACTTTGAAGTAATAAAAAGAGCACAGAAAGAAGAATGACCTTTCAATGATAATGGAAACAGAGAAATTTTGAGTTGCAGGGGAGGTTTTGCAATGGAGAGCAAGTCGGGTTTATAAAGGCCACAGGGGTGAAGTTGTGAATAATAAAATAAAGGGATTGTGAGTTAGTAACATCTGGCTCACTGCATTTTCAAAATATTCTAAATAACTATACAGTTTGTAATTTTTTTCATTTTAGTCTCTCCTCCTGAGCTGTTTTCAAAACAGGTGTCAACAAAATTGCCTATATTTTTAGATCATATATATAACTGTTGTTTATCTTTAAAAACATATTAGTTAAACTGGGTGCTAAATATTAGGTGGGATAAATGAAAATGAACTTTCAAATAAAAGTGAATGTTTACTAATATTTTAACAAGTATTTTTTAAGTAGTACTTCAAATTGTTTAGAGTGGGTGTTTGAAATTGAGTAGTGGGTGTTTGAAATCGGCTTGATTAGTATTTATATGTGCTCGAATTTGGGAGATCGAATTTGGCTTTAAATATATTATTTGAGCTCTACTTGTTAATAAAATATTGGATTGAACTCAATTCAAACTCTATTACTAAACGAGTTAAGTTCGAATTTAAAAAATTCAATTTTAGACTTTTTTATTATCTTCTTCAAAATTAAATAAATTCCCTATTATATTCAAATATTTTTGATACATACATATTATAGAGTTTATTTTGAATAGTATTCGCGAGTAAAAAACAATTTGAGTTAAGTTTTTGAGTGTCGGTTTCGTTTAATAATTGAGATATTATTTTTGAGTTCGAAAAACTCATTTATTAAACTAATCGATCTTAAATCAAACAAAAAAAAAATTGAGATAGAATTGTTAATTAATAAGAACCTTGTAAGAGAATTGCAAATTATGTCATTATTTGTGTTTATAATAAACTCGGGGATCTTGATGTTATTACATGATAATGTACGTTCAGTGATGTGGCAGATAAGTATTGGCTGTACGGTGGAGATTTGAGCCACGTCAGAAAAGTTCGCATGCCTTTTTGGACAAGAATAAAGATAAAGACTGCTGACAGGCTGAGTCAGAAGACGCGAATACTGTTACTGTTATTTTTTTGTAATTTTCAAATTTTTAATGAAAAAAATGGGGTCATTGATGAGTCATATGAATGACGGAGAAAATTCTCATCCTCTTAACATCGTCGATGTTTCGTGGTGCTCGTTTTAGTGGAGGTTACAACCACCAGATTTCTGACACGCGGCGACAGCTCATTGCTTGGTTGTAGAGTGCGGAAAAAAAAAACATTTTGTAATTTTCCATTTTCTAGATAGATAGAGCCTTCAGCCTTGGGGTTGCTTAAATAATTGATTGTGATTTAATTATGTACCTATTTGCTTAAACTAAGTTTATTTCTAGATTGTCCCTATTTTCCAGTACCGTCCAGTTCAAGATCGAGCAAGACACGCGAGGATCACGAGATTTTTTACTCTTCCACAAATCAAGTGTGGGAACCGTATTTTACGATGGGTGTGATTTGGTGGTGTAGAGTTTAAGATTTCATCTTGAGGTCCTGAGTTCGAATCCATGAATTGCGATACTTATAAAAAGGTCTGAGACAGTTGGGGGTTTTACCTATTTCGCTTAAGTCTGGAAGGTGGAAGGAGTAGTTTAGCAGTGAGATTTGCAACGAATTCCAAAAAAAAAAAAAATGATTGTATAGGTAATATGATATTATCAATCAATTAATTATATAATTATAAGAGTTGTATAGAATAAAATTATTATTTATTTAATTATGTTTTTATATTTTAACACATATGATAATAAATTACTGGATTGTTGTATAGATGATATAATACTATAATAAAATTTATCTTCTTTTATATAGTTAGGTAGTTGAGTATGATCGGTAGAGTTAGAATTTCAAAATTGAAATAAACGTAGTTTACTTAAATTTGAACACATATCATCAAGTGGGGTCCAAGATTTTAATCATTTTATTCTCTCATATCATATATATTTAATCAGGTTTAGTCAAATCCGATATTTTTTTAATCAATTCTGAAGTTGGAATCGCATTCATCGGCTCATTAACTAATTCACTTTCTATCATCATCTCGTTATATTACGCCAACATGAATAACCAGGCATTTACCTTGTAATGGTAAAAAATCAGCCAGACGAATTATTTATATACTTCAACCCGATTATTTTAGGTCAGATCGAATTGATGAGTTGACCCGAAATGACATTATAACATATTGAAAAATTCATAGTTAAACTTTAAATATGTTCTTATATTAGCCCTGGATATTATCGGATTCGGATCGATCCTAAACTTTAAATATGTTCTTATATTAGCCCTGTGTATTATCGGATTCGGATCGGATCGAACCGAATCCGAATCCGATCCGAAATGCTTTGAAATGTTTGATTCGTTCGGACCGGATCATCTTATCAAACTCGATCCGATTCGAATTATTTCGGATCGGATTGGTCTGATTCGATCCGAATTGGTACACAGTACAAACAACATGACCACAAACTGCAAGCATAATCTGATTTTGAGTCAAAAAAATCGAGCGGATCAGATCGGATCGGATAAAATCTGATCCGAAATAATTCGAATTTTTTTATTTAATATGTAACGACGACGTCGTTTTGCATATTAAATAAAAAAATCGAGCGGATCAGATCGGATCGGATAAAATCCGATCTGATCATAAATCCGTCGAACCGGACCAACTCAATTCGATCGGATTTGATAATCGGATCGGATCGGATTTGATCCGATCTGATGCCCACCCTATCTTATATCATGAAAAGAATAAGAAATTGTAAAAGAATAAGATTATGTCATTGAGTCTATAGGTGGCTCAATCTTTAGATAATTTAAGTGATCGTCTAAGGTTTCATCCGAATATAAGATCTCGTACAAATTTGTTTCCATATATTTAAGTATATTATAAAAAAACTAATAATTTTATATAGAAATAATAAGAAAAAATTATATTTTTTTCCTAATCAATAATTTTTACTATTAATTTTTATTAAAAAATAACAATAGTCAATAGTATTGTAAAAAAATGAATATATGAATATAATTAATAAGAAAATAAAATTTAATAAAATTTCACTAAATTTTTGGTATCATGAGTGACAACGCGTCCCGAGGGGTTGACTCAATGATAAAGGCTTTGGGCTTAAGTAGTTTGCTCCCTCTCATGTTCAAGGTTCGAATCTCACTAGATGCATTTCCTTGGGGCCATGCCCCCTGGTGTGAAAAGCCAGCGACTTACCATGATCTGTATTGGGAAACTTTCAAGGGCACGGGGTGTCACACCCGTCCCCTTAGGTAGGGTAGGGGTGAGACGGAGACTTGAAACTGGCAGAGTTTCCCCTGTAATATGGGCTAATCCTCCAAATACAAGGAAAAATCTAAACTGATAAAATCATCATAACATAGGATCTCCATGATCCAACTCAAAGGAATATCCATAAAGGAAACACAATAACCTCAGAATCAATTAAAGGCTCAATGTCTAACATTAGACAACAAATTCTTCCAAGAAAATACATAACAAAGACACTCTACTGTTGGCACAACATTTTCTCTACTGGCTGGAATGATGACGAAACAGCAGATGAAAGAACGATCTACTAATCTGCTAAACCTGAAATGTTAAGGAATGGGGTGGTAAGGGGTAAGCTCACGCTGAGTGCAATGGATCACAGCTCAGTGCCGTGGATTATCTAAGTAACAAGTAACAAGTGGATCGAACAGGTCTTTCATAATATAAATAAATACATAAGCTGTAAATCGATATCTCAAACATTTACTTGAAATCGTAAATCTCATTTCTCATAAAACTCAAATCATAAATCTCATTTCTCATAAAGCTCAAATCATAAATCTTATTCTCATAAAAAGTCATACTGCTCAAAAAATACTTGTAATGATAAATCTGTTTATTCATCTATATGCACAACCTCATGACAAATACGGCAAAGCTGGCAACATGGGGCTTCCCCACGGCAAAACTGGCATCCGGAGCAAACTGGCAACGTGAGACCTTATCTCACAGCAATAACTTGGCAACATGAGACATTATCTCATGGCAATAATCTGGCACATATAAGTACACGGGGTGCATCCTAACATAAAAATCATTTCCAAAATCCATGCTCATATATCTCAAATCATGCGCAAGTTTCTCATATATCACAAACACATGATTTCAACATAATCAATATTCGATCCATACCTTATAGCAAAATATATAAACTTTCTGAAAACAAACTCATTTAATGCATATCTTAAAATTCATTTAAGAAAACATACATACTATATACTTTGAAAACATCAATGTTACAGGCTTATCCACGCACCTGGTGAGCTGACTAATGAGAAAGGAAACTATGCAGCAGGACTGTCCCTGCTTACAGTATCACGATCACCTATAGAGATAAAAGAATTACTATAAGGAACATAATCCTAACTAGAATAGATGAAAGAATATGCGAGAGAAACGTGATTCGGTCGCTCTCGTAAAACACATGAATCCTCTCTGATTCTACTAATCAAAACTTCATTACTATACTATGTGTTCATATACTGTTCTAGACTAGCTAGATGGCTCAGATTCTCATTTTACGCGTTTGCGGCAAAACTTGCGAAAAGTTTCCGTAAATGCTACGGAAGAGTCTCGAATCCTCCGAACCTATCCAGAAAGACTTAATTACCATCGCAATATCATATTTACATCTTACCAAGGTTACGGTCATCTACGCTCAATCGCGCGAGAAATTCCGTTTTACTGGAAACTCGCTAATTCTACCGGATCGATCAAATCTAATCTGTTTCTCCCAGATTCTACCACATTTATCGATTTAACATATTAAAACATACTCAATTCATCTCATGCTAATTCGCTACACTACGGAACTACTGGAAACATCCGAATATAAAACTATTAAACTTTAAAATAATAAAATTCTAACGGAGAGGCGAGTCGTACCGAAATTTCGAGGTCATATTCAGACTCCCTACGGCCATACGAACGCGCTGGTGCGATCGAAATTTCGACCCAAGACGCGCCCTTCTTCCTCCATTTCCCGCCGTTTCCGGCATCCCCTGCGACTGCGCCTGCCACCGGTCTACTCCCCTTGGCCGGACGTAGCTGCCGGTGGTGGTCCGCCGGCGTGAAGGTGGCCGGATGTCAGTTCCCTCTCTCTCTCTCTCGTACGTACTGCTACCTACTATTCTTTTCTCTTTTTTTTTTTTGTTCCTAATCTGTATTAGGCTGCTGGTGAAAATAATAATAATAATAATAATATCTAATTCCGGAAATTACCAACATGTCCCCACTAATAAGGGTATTTTCGGAAATCATTACTTTCGAAGCCCTTCTGATGCGATTCTCAAAATGTGTTCAACACGAATGTTGTTCGTCTCGGAAAAACGAGTCTGATGGTTCAAGAATCAACTCGATCGGAGTTCGTTTGCTAAATGCATGCCCAAAACTGTAAGCTTTACGCATATAGTAAAAATCACGTAACTGATTCTTGGTCCCCACGCATTTTCCAACGCGACGAATATTCATAATCTATTATTCTTACTCATATTACATCGCTTGAACTGTTATTCTTCATTATCATCATGCTCCGAGACTACAATATTGTTCCAGGAATCTTCTAGAATAATCCTGAAAATCTGGGATGTTACACGGGGCACAGATCCCGGGGATTAATCGAGGTGCGCGTAAGCTGGCTCGGACACCCGGTTATCCAAAAAAAAATGAGTGACAACGCGTTTCTCATAAATTGAGCAGAACAGCTCGATAAATTATGACTATGATGAAGTTTAGAAGATGCAACGTTGAATATTTTATTTTTAAATACCATTATTTTCTTATTCGATTTAAATCAGGATTAATGAACTCGAAAAAGTTTGGTTCTTGTTAGCACTCGTGTCAGGTACACGCGGGTGTAAGTCAGTGCCTATGTTTGAAATATGTTCATATTGACTAGTAAACTTTCAACCTAACCCTAATCTTAGCCTAATTAAATTCATGGTATTCATTAACGTTTCCTCTTATACCAAATTAATTAGGGTGGCGCTATTTCAATTTAAAGTTTCGACAGACATCTATAAATTTAAATCTTTCATCAATTATTTAAACCAATCTACACTACAAAAAATATGATCTTTAGCGTCCAAAAATTTAGAGTCGCCATGAAAATCGTCGCTAAATATATAACTTAATGACGCCAAAACCAAACGATGCTAATAGTAACAACATCTTGTATCGATAGGAAAAGCGACAATAAAATTACAACATTTATGAATTGAAAGCTAAGCAGTGGTAATAATAATTCTAAAGATTTCCTGGGGAAAATTAGAGATGCGTCGCCAACGTACATTCAACGAAAAAAATTAAGACATTTAATGTCGACAACTAACAATCGACGCTAAATATATAAAATCATCAATATATAGCGTCGAGCATCGACATCGACACTGTAGGTTCTTATTTTAGCATCACTTATTTATTTAGCGACGCTAAATGTATGTAGTATCGTCACCTATTTATTTATAGATATATGTGACATTTAGCATCAACTCTTTTTGATGATGCTAAAAAGCCTTTAAAAATCCATACCTATTAAACAATAAGGCATTTAGTTTCGACAACTAATTGTTGACGCTAAATATGTAGAATTGTCAACATTTAGCATCGAACACAATTCCTCCAAGCCCGACAGATGCAACATCGACCCCTACCGATTGCCTTGCATGATTTTTTTATTTAATGTAATAAAATATTTATTTTATATTTTAATAATATTTTTTTTATTTTTCTAAAATTTAAAAAATAAAATATTATTAAAATATATATGTAATTACATATATATTTTAAAAATATTTTTTTTATTTTTCTAAAATTTAAAAAATAAAATATTATTAAAATATATATGTAATTACTGATAATTACATATATATTTTAAAAATATTTTTTTATTTTTGTAATATTTTTAAATAGATTTAACATCACCAAAGATGCGACGCAAAATGTCCGTATTTAGTATCGATAATACAAATATCGACACTAATAGTTATTCACATTTAGAGACGCCAATATGACGACGATAAAAGTTATTCGCATTTAGCATAGCTGTTGCTTGTTAACGCAAAATTTTACACTTTCTGCATCGGTTTCAATGACGATAATCGACGACACAGAGTTTAATATTTAGTATCGCTGTAGCTTTATCGATGTTACAATATTTCCATGACCAACTTTTAGCATCTAATTTTTGCGTCGCCGTATTTCGACGCGAAAAATTTTAGCGTCGACATTGACCTCTTTTAGCGTCCAATTTTGACGATGCTAAAAGACCGTATTCTTATAGTGCAAATAGTTGATAAATTCGCATCATTAAATATTATTTTAATTTTGAATATCTACTATTGATATGACTTAAATAAATGTCAAGAT
>SKCR01036330.1:0-69285 GCA_019454045.1 Zanthoxylum bungeanum | reverse complement strand
TCGTCGAACGATTCCCGGCTCATGGGTAGGCTTCCCCATCACCTTCGTTTATCTCTTAGTGTGCTAGCACTTGTGATTTTTCCGCAAAATCCACTCTTCTTTCCCTATATTTTCGGTCACTGCCCACACAAACCAGAAAATAATTTGCCCTTTTGGGCGTGAATGGTAGAAGAAAGAGAGTAGAGAGATATTGTGTTTGGTTTGGCAAATTTGTGTATTAAATACACACATTTGAATTTCAAACTGAATTTCATTTGAATTTGGCTTTTAAAGTCAAACAATTAAGCCCCAACCATTCACTATCACTCAATCCATCAAGTTGTTCAAGTCACATCACTCAAAGTGACTTATGATTTGACGCTTGATGCGACTAGTGATTTGACGCTTGATTTGATGTGCCACACCTCAAATTCGAATGCGAATGCGCGCTCGCAAATAATCTCGGGCTTCAGGTTCACTAATTCCAAATTAACGAATTTTCCGTTGCGTCGTAATTAAATGATTACGCCTAGCGAAGTCACTATTCACGTCGCTAACGAATTAATTCTAAATTAATTCATTCGCCCAATTAAAATCTAATTTTATTCCGCGTCGAAATCCAATTTCGTTTAATATATTAAATTCTTGATTAATTCCAAATTAACCGTTATCTCTCTTTAATTGATATTTTATCCCAGATAAAATATCTCCTCAATTAATCTCAGATTAATTTTCTCTCTCTCTTCTAAATATCCCAGATTAATATAGAGTGCGAGTTTTACGTCATCGGTGAATCTTTGGGAAGCGACCCATGAGATCCCCAGATATGTTGGCAGTAAATTCGGTCGTCGGACTATCCGAACACGTAAGTACCTCGTACTACGTTTATACCGATTTACAAGACAAGGTTGGCCTCTAGCAAAGCGCCATGCCTACCCATTCTCCGGAAACATCCTTATAGGAATAAAGGATCTGTATCAGGCGTAGTATACCGTAGTATTGCGTATTTCCGTCCAGTATCGAATGATCACGTGCTAGGCCTGGGGCTGGAATTGTGTCTACCCCGTACGAAGCACATGTCGGATGTCTGGTGACTAGTCTCTATAATCGGATAACCTGACCTTATCATTTTATCCCGATAGCTGCAACATTTAAGAAAACCAGTCCCGTATCCTACGTGACCATCATCTCCATATGACTGGAGTGACACTTCCATCTTGACATCACACCAACACACTACGATTCTCAATATACCCAGTATTGGCGTACACAGAACCTGTTAAAGCCCTGGACGACCTAAACCAAAGTATATTGATTGTCGTAAGTATTAGCGGTGCAAGTCTCAGGTTAAGACCAAATACACCTACCTGATTTCGGACTTCCATAGACACATAGTCATACTACCAATGGAATTCCGAGGGGGTCTATCCAGAGCGAAGCTGTTTTCCGTACCATCGGTAAAACATAACCTCCTACCACACTTGCATAAGTGCCCATTATGCCCTCACAACGTGCACAAGTGCAATACTAGTCTTTTATGTATTACCGATGTCCAATCTCGATAATACTCTGACTATGGATATTTAATGATTAATCCTTGGTGGACTGATACTGTCTGATATCATTCTCAATCCAGGAACTAATCATAGGGACCTCCTATCATTATATATCTAAGGTGATCTAATCACAATGATAAGAGTGCAATCTCCTTTGTCACATAGTTAATTTGTACATCAACACCATGATCTGTACAAATAGTGACGCTATGGGTCATAATTGTCCAACAGTGTTTTGTGTTATTTTGTAGATAAATAAAGTTTCAGAACATTCTGGAGGTGATTTGGAGCAAAACAGTGAAATTGGAAAAACAGGCATTTTGGTATTTGGGCGCGTCGCAACGCGAAAGCCCTTGGCGTCGTGACGCCTAACGTGCACCGGGTCATGCTAATGTGCGACGGGTCAACGGGTCAGAATATGAAAAGTTTGACTTTGCTAACGTGCGTCGTGCCACGTGTCACCATCACATCGATTTGCTAACGTGCGCCGTGCCACGTGTCATCATCCTACGGTACCGACAATCACCATTGCCACGTGTGCCACGTGTCACTCCACGTTAGCGTCAAAATCATCGGTTGACAAAGTCAACATGCCACCTCACCGCCACGTCATCATCAGCCAATCACGAAGTGCCACGTGTCGCAATCCTATGGTGACGACAGTCGCCATCGCCACGTCAGCACCACGTCAGTATAATAATTGTGTTGTTAGCCGCCTCGCCACGTGTTGCCTTATCTTCTTATCCGAATTGCCACGTGTCAAGCCCTTAGCAAGCCACCCCAAAAAAGCTGGCGTCTTGACGCCAAAGGCCTTGGCTGGTTTATAAATTGAGCTCGAGATTTCAGTTTTAGATGTACCATTCTCTCTCATTTCTTTTCTTGAGTAAATAGGGAGTCTCTCTCTAGTTTCTTTTAATTTAAGTTTTGTAATTAAATTTTAATTACGTTCTGTAATAATAGTAATTTACTTTCTTTATTTTACAGTTTTTACTATTCAACCATGGGGAGGTAACTTTCCTCTGCTAAGGTGAAGAGTAATTCTTTTACTATTGCTTTTTAGATTAATCTCCCTTAAAAATAATATATTCACTATTTAAAATTTGACTTAAAAAGGATACCGCCATATTGGTCGGTTGGTAATTCATTTTAATCTGGTTTAAACCCGACTAATCAAGGATACCGCCAGATTGGTCGGTTGGTAATTAAATTTTGGTTCCGCCTTTATGGTTA
This sequence comes from Zanthoxylum bungeanum, assembly GCA_019454045.1. NCBI lineage: Eukaryota > Viridiplantae > Streptophyta > Magnoliopsida > Sapindales > Rutaceae > Zanthoxylum > Zanthoxylum bungeanum. Next base: position 66,520 of record SKCR01036330.1, on the reverse strand, counting down.
ATTTTGGTTCCGCCTTTATGGCTGGTTTATTTTTGGTTCCGCCTTTATGGCTGGATTATGGATAAATATTACCGCCTTAATGGCTGGTTGGACTTAATTTGACTTAATCCGATTACCGCCTATATGGCTGGTTGGTAATATTATCACAAGTTTATATATTATTTTATGGGAGATATCTGAAATAGTAAATAGTAAAAGTAATTCCTTTTACCTTAGCATTTTATTTTATTTTATTTTACTTTTCAATTTACTTTACTTTACCGCAATTACTTTTCAGTATTTTTACTTTATGTCTTTTAAACCTTAGATATGTGTTGTAACTAAGTTAGTTATCTAGGGTTGTGATGAAATCTAATATCACCGGTTTATAAGGAGTTAGATTATAGTTTGGGTAATATAAAGATTTATTTATTGAGTCTTAATCTTAGTGCTTTTTATTAACTAGCCACTAATAAAATTGACTAGGTAAACTTAAAATGAACTAGACATAGGGATTTTAAGTTTAAGACCCTAGACTCAATAGCCCACGATCTTCCTTGAGGATAGATAACCCTTTAATAGATTTCCTTACAGGATAGGAATATACCTGTCGGGCGGGGGTAGCCAAATTGGAACTTAATCTTAATGAATCCAGGTAATTTGGTTGACATAGACATATGGTTCAATTGGGTTATACTGGATATTTGTAGTTGACCATCGGAAGAGGCTTTTACATAATTTAGTGTTCCAGGTTAATAAATCAATATATTACCCAACTATAAGATAACCACTTCATCTTTAAATAATATTGGAAGAAATCACAACCCTAGATAGTTTTTAATATTGAATTTTCTTAAAACCTACTTTCGAACACTTTTATTTACTTGTTTTTAAATTTAGAATCGTCACTATTTCAAATCAATCAAACAACCTATTAGATACTAGTAATCATTTGACCTCATAAAATTAATAGCTTTGGTATTAAGTCTTCGTGGGATTGATACTTTTATACTACTTGAACGATACGTACGCTTGCGTTATACGTGTGTGTTTACGCCGGTCAAGTTTTTGGCGCCGTTGCCGGTGACTTATTTATCTTTCACTATTAGTTTAGAGGTTAGATACCTTTACTTGCATCTAATTTCTTTTTACTTATTGTTTTTGTTTTCTTGTATTTCAGGTTCTCAAAAACTTCATGAGACGAACCAGAAGCTTTGAACTTCGACTGCTTGACCCAAAAATTGAAAGAACCATTAGACAGTTGAGAAGGGAAAGGCGAGAAGGCCAAGAAGCTTTAGTCAACATGGAACCTGAACCTTTGGAGGTTGCACCACCAATTCCCATTCGAGACAGAACCATTCCGGTGGTTGATGGCCTCATTTCCTGTATTATACTTCCTCCCTTACCAGCAAATGTGGGTGACATCAAAACTTGCATTCAGATGATTCAGCAATCAGTGCAGTTTAGGGGAAAAGCAATTGAAGATCCCAATACCCACATCAGTAACTTCCTGGAAGTTTGCGGCACTTTCAATTACAACCGAGAAGCTAAGAAGCAATGCGACTGCATGTTTTTCCATACTCCTTGAAGGACATAGCTAAAGCTTGGCTACATTCACTACCAGTAGGTTCCATCACAACTTGGAACACTTTAGTCACCAAATTTCTTGCAAAGTACTTTCCACCAGCCAGAACCGGAAAGCTGAGGAATGACATCACATCCTTTGTACAACAAGAATCAGAAACTCTCTACGAAGCTTGGGAAAGGTACAAAGATTTGCTCCGGAAATGTCCTCACCATGAGATTCCAAAATGGCTTCAAGTCCAAACATTCTATAATGGACTTTTTGGAATAATGAGAACCACAATTGATGCTGCTGCCGGAGGAGCTTTAATGGCAAAATGAGAAGATCAAGCCTGAGACCTAATCGAAGAAATGGCCAACAATAATTCCTTGTGTCCAACAAAAAGGAGCATGATTCAACGAATTGCTAGAATTTATGAAGTTGGATCCAATTCAGCAGTCAGTGCCAAACTGGATCAAATATGCAAATTATGGAGACTCTCGGCATGCAAAGCAGCATTGGAACCACAAGTTCACCAAATGGAGGAGCATCAGAACTAAACCAACTTGAAGAGACGGTGAATTATGTCAACAATTTCAACAGACATGGAAACAATCCATATTCCAACACCTACAACCTAGGGTGGAGGAATCATCACAATTTCTCATGGAGCAATAATTCAGGGCAAAAGAACTATCCACCACTTGGATTCCAGCAACAGAACAAAAGCCCGAGTTTGAAAAAGAACCAGAAATGAAAATAGATTGCAGAGATGTTCAAAAGCAACAAGCAGCATATGATGCTATATTTCATAGCCAATCTGCTTCTATCAAAGCATTCGAGAATCAAATCGGACAACTGGCCAATGCTCAGAGTTACAGACCACCAGGAAATCTTCCCAGCAATACAGAACCAAATCCAAGGAACCGATGGAATGAGAAATGTCAAGCTATTACCTTGAAAAGTGGTATTGTAATCAACAAAGATGTTGGAATCAAAGCAACCATTGAAGATGTTCCAAAAGAAGCAGAGCAATAGATGGAGGAAAAAGAAGCAAAGGAAAAAGAACAGATCATTCCACCTCCACCTTTTCCTCAACGACTTCAGAAAAATAAACTGGAGAAGTAGTTTGCTCGATTCCTGAAGGTTTTCAAAAAGCTGCACATCAACATCCCATTTGCAGAAGCCTTGGAACAAATGCCCAGCTATGTCAAATTCATGAAAGATATTCTTTCATGAAAATGGAGATTGGGAGATACGAGATAGTAGTATTGACGGAAGAATGCAGTGCCGTCATTCAGAGGAAACTTCCCCAGAAATTGAAAGATCCTGGCAGTTTCACTGTCACGTGCACCATTGGAGAACATTATATCGGTAAGGCTTTATGTGATTTAGGTGCAAGTGTTAATTTAATGCCTTTTTCTATTTACAGGAAACTGCAAATTGGAGAAGCAATGCCTACCTCAATCTCACTACAACTTGCTGATAGAATGCTCGCATTTCCAAGCGGAGTCGTTGAAGGTGTTCTGGTCAAAGTTGATAAACTCATTCTCCCAGCAGACTTCATTATCCTTGACATGGATGAAGACAAAGATGTGCCGATCATCCTTGGGAGACCATTCTTGGCAACATGTCTAACTGTGATTGTTGTAGAAAAAGGAGAATTGACCATGAAAATTCAGGACCAAGAAGTTACCTTCAATGTTTTCAAAGCCATGAAATTCCCGAGTGAAGAAAAAGAGGAAGAATGCTTCAGAGTTGATGTTGTTGACAGTATCGTTCAGGATACTGAGCCAAATCCCATAGATACACTCGAAGCTTGCATCACCAACATTACTGACAGCGAGCTAGATGCTGAAATCCTGGAATGTATCAACTACCTTGACAAACCATTCCGATTCAAAGCAACACCACAAGTTGAAAGCTTGGAACTGCCAAAGAAAGATCGAATCAAGCCTTCGATTGAAGAACCACTAAGTTGGAGCTGAAGTTACTTCTGAGTCATCTCAGGTATGCATTTCTGGAAACTCTTCTGAATTACCTGTTATTATTTCTTCTTCACTAACATTGGAGCAGGAAGCAAAGCTACTGAGAGGGTTACGAGAGCACAAGAAAGCCATTGGCTGGACTATAGCAGACATTCGAGGCATTAGTCCATCATTTTACATGCACAAGATCCAATGAACGATGAGTACAAACCCACAGTGGAACATCAATGGAGACTTAATCCAATCATGAAGGAAGTCGTGAAGAAAGAAATCATCAAATGGTTGGAAGCTGGCATCATTTACCCCATCTCAGATAGTACTTGGGTGAGTCATATGCAGTGTGTGCCGAAGAAAGGAGGAATCACTGTGGTTACCAATGAAAAGAACTAGCTGATCCCAATAAGAACGGTGACTGGATGGAGAGTATGCATGGACTACAGGAAGCTGAACAAAGCCACGAGAAAAGACCATTTTCCGCTACCATTCATTGACCAGATGTTAGACAGATTGGCGGGATATGAATTCTATTGCTTTCTGGATGGATATTCAGGGTACAATCAGATTTCCATCGCACCGGAAGATCAGGAGAAAACCACATTTACATGTCCCTATGGTACTTTTGCTTTCCGCAGGATGCCATTTGGATTATGTAATGCCCCCTCCACTTTTCAGCGTTGCATGATGGCCATATTCTCAGACATGTTGGAGCAGAGTATGGAGGTTTTTATGGATGACTTTTCTGTGTTTGGAGATTCTTTTGACCATTGTTTGCAAAATTTGGAACATGTGTTACAAAGGTGCGAAGATACAAACCTAGTACTTAACTGGGAGAAATGTCACTTCATGGTGCATGAAGGCATTGTTCTTGGACATCAGATCTCACAAAAGGGGATTGAGGTAGACAAAGGAAAGATTGAAACAATTGAAAAACTACCTCCACCAACATCAGTAAAAGGTATTCGAAGTTTTCTTCGACATGCAGGTTTTTACAAGAGATTTATCAAAGACTTTTCCAAAATTGCAAAACCTCTTTGCAATCTTCTGGAGAAGGATGTGCCTTTCAACTTCACCAAAGAATGCCAGGAAGCTTTCGAGATCTTAAAATAGAAGCTGGTTTCTGCCTCCATCATAGTAGAACCAGACTGGACCATTCCATTTGAGGTAATATATGATGCTAGTGATTTTTCTGTAGGTGCAGTTTTGGGACAACGCAAAGCAATGATTTTCCACACCATTTACTACTCCAGCAAAACTCTGAATGAAGCTCAACTCAACTACACAACCACTGAAAAAGAGTTGCTCGCAGTTGTGTACGCTTTTGACAAATTCCGCTCCTATCTGCTGGGTCCCAAAGTGGTGGTCTACACAGATCATTCAGCAATCAAATATCTGATCACGAAGAAAGATGCCAAACCCAGATTGATTCGTTGGATACTTTTTCTGCAAGAATTTGACGTGGAGATTCGGGACAGGAAAGAGACAGAAAACCAGATGGCAGATCACTTATCGAGGCTTGAGAGTGGAGAAACAGCTGGCAAAGATCTGTCAATCAAAGAAACCTTTCCAGATGAATAGCTGTTTGCCATGAAACAACAGGAAGTCCCTTCGTATGCTGACTATGTCAAATACATTGTGTCAGGAAAATGGCCGTTGGAATGGACAACTCAACAACGGAAGAAGTTCTTCAAAGAAGTCAAATATTATGTCTGGGATGAGTCGTACCTATTCAAACGGTGTGCTGATCAATTATTAAGACGATGTGTTCCACATGAGGAGGTCAACAATGTTTTGCAACACTATCATTCATCACCATATTTCGGACACTTCAGCGGAAACAAAACTGCTGCCAAAGTCCTACAATCAGGTTTGTTCTGGCCCACTGTTTTTAAAGATGCTTATCTTTTTTCTTTTCAATGTGACAGGTGCCAGAGAACGGGAAATATTTCTAGGAGAAACGAAGGACTGTTGCAAAACATTCTAGAAGTGGAAATATTCGATGTGTGGGGTATAAATTTCATGGGACCGTTTGTTCCATCATTCAGAAACCTGTACATCCTGGTTGCTGTAGACTACGTCTCCAAATGGGTTGAAGCAATTGCATTTCCATCCAATGATTCAAAAGTGGTGATCAAATTCCTGAAAAAGAACATTTTCACTCGATTTAGAACACCTCGTGCAATCATCAGTGATGGTGGCTCTCATTTCTGCAACAGATACTTTGATGCACTCCAATCCAAATACGGAGTTACTCAAAAGGTTGCCACAACTTACCATCCACAGTCAAATGGACAGGTTGAGGTTTCAAACATGAAAATCAAAAGAATCCTAGAAAGAACCGTTGGATCAACAAGGAGGGACTGGTTAACAAAACTAGATGATGCATTATGGGCCTATCGGACAGCTTACACGACACTCATTGTTATGTCCCCATATCGATTGGTGTTTGGGAAATCATTCCATCTGCCAGTTGAGCTTGAGCACAAGGCGTACTGGGCTCTGAAGAAATTGAATTTTGATTCACAAGCTGTAGGAGAGAAAAGACTTCACCAACTCAACGAATTGGAGGAATTTCGCCTACAGGCTTATGAGAATGCCAAATTGTACAAGGAAAATACCAAAAAATGGCATGACCAAAAAAAAGTGCACAGACAGTTGGAACCAAGGCAGCAGGTGTTGGTGTACAACTCGAGGTTGAAACGTTTCCCTGGAAAGTTGAAATCTAGGTGGTCAGGTCCATTTGTGATCACTCAGGTTTTACCTTATGGAGCTGTTGAGTTACTAGATCCTAACACCAGCAACACATTCAAAGTTAACAGTCAGCGTGTCAAGCACTACTGGGGAGAATCATTTGAGCGATAAAAAGAAAGTGTCACACTTTTAGATCCAGCATAACGTTCAGGCAGTCACGTCTAGCTGACGACTTTAAACTTAGCGCTCACAGGGAGGCAACCCATGCAATTTTTGTATATATTGTGACTTAGTGTGATTTCATTTTGTGTGTTTAATTTTTACAGGTTAAGGCATTTCAGGATGGAAGAAGTTCTCACAAATATTCACAAGCAATTTCCTTCTCTCCCTCAAAAATCTCAGATGAAAGTCTACAAAGCTCGCTTGGAACGGATGAGACTACTAACAATCCATGGTGTTCCTAATGACATTCGATGGGTAATTGAAGCACGAGTCTGATTGGCAGGTGAGTCTTCTGACTCTTTTATTTCACATCTGCTTGGTTTTGGAAGAAGCACCTATGCAAAGAAACGTAGAGCTAAGCAAATGGGTGTTTGTTACAAATGTGCACGCTGGAATCGCAATACTCGTTGTCGTTCTTTAAGAATGGTGTCTGATAATCGCGAAGACAAAATTAAATTCATTAGGGATGGCTTGAGTAAGGAGTCTTTAGATGATATATCTTCGACTCTTGAGACGCATCCCAGTAGATATGTTCACATAGCCTTTCACAAATTACATACACAATTTCAAAAAGAAAGACAACAGTTAAGTATTGGGAATCTGACTCAAAAAGACCCTGTTTGCCAATTTATAAGAAAATTGGATGGGAAGCTTGTCCCTGACGCATAGACGTTAATCAAGCTGTAAATATTATATCTCTTTGTCTTTTCCTAATAATTGTGATTTGTTTTGTTGTTTTCTTTCATTTTCTCCGGCAGGATCCAGACCTTTTCATTTGGCAGGTACTAGTGCTATTATTTTACTCACTCTTTTCAGGTGTTATAAATTCAACTCATCATTGCACTTTTGAAGACATCCAGATTAAAATGTGGAAGCCATTTCAAAAAGACGAGTTGAAAACATTTGTGTGTTTTACGGTAGTATTGTTGGTACTAAACCACAATACGTAGAGGCAGCACATGAATTAGGTCGAGTCTTAGCTGCAAGGAATATACACTTAGTATATGGCGGAGGCAATCTTGTACTTATGGGGATCGTTTCAAAAGCTGTACAGGAATGAGGCATTCACGTTTTGGGAATCATCCCAAAACCATTGGCGGAGGCAAATCTTATTGAATCATCAAACGGAGAGGAACTGATCGTGCCAGGTATGTCCAAACGACTAGTGGAAATGATTAACCGTTCTGATGTTTTTATTGCTTTGCCAGGTGGCTTGGGCACATTGGAGGAAATTTTTATAGTGCTATCTTGGGCGAACTTGAACATACACCAGAAACCAATTGGGCCTTTAATGTTGATGGATTTTATGATTTTCTTTGTGTGTTTCTTGATGATGCCAGAAAAAATGGGTTCGTGTCAAAACCTTTGAAAGAATTACTATTTACTACCAGAACTGCTCCGGATCTAATTGACCAACTCTTAGCCTATGAACCACAAGTTGACCCTATCCTTTCAAAGATAAATTGGTCTGAGGACGATCGTGGTAAGAGGCGTCGGATTAATCTGGATCTTAACCTTTAATTTCCTGTAGAATTTCAGCTAACCAGATACTATCTTCTAAACTCTTCTTCTATTGTTTAAGACATTGGGGACAATGTCTCATTTAGGTTTGGGGGAGGGAATTAGTTGATTAGTATCTTGTTTTTAGTTGTATGTTGTTTTTATTTTTAATACAAAATTTTTCGAAAAATACAAAAAAAATTGAAATTTTTTCAAAAATTACAAAAATATTTTGCGTTTTTATTTTGACTAAAAAGGTGAAATTGGTAAGAGATAGCCGAGTAAGGAGTTTCCACTCCTGAGACGTATCTCAAACCTATTTCCGAACAAGTTAATTTTTTTTATTTCTTTTTGAATTATTTAATTTGTAAATTCTCCATAAATTTGACTAAAATGGATCTTTATATGCTCAGTTGATAGATATTATCAATATGCATAGTAACATACGGACATGAACTGTAATTGAAAAGTTTGTAATATTTAGTGCTCTAGTTTAATTGGAGGAAGCATCTCAAAAAGCAATGGAGTAAAAAAAAAAAATCTGAGATCCGAGTTATTAAGTCTGTAAGGGTGTTTTAACACCTAGTGCCTTAAAACCAACTGGTTTAGGAGTCACTGGCCCAAAGCTCGCTACATGGATCAAAGATGCTGCAAATATATATATATATATATATATATATATATATCTGAAGTCTGAGTAATTAAGTCCGTAGGGGTGTCTTAAAACCTGGTGCCCTAAAGCCATCTGGTTTGGGAGCCACCGACCCAACACTCGCTACATAGACGGAAGGTATTGTATATAAATAAAAAAAATCAAAAATCAAAGAAAAAATCATAAAAATCAGAAAATTTATTCCATTGCTACAAAAAGGTGTGAATTCTGATAAAACTTTAAGACACAAATATTACTCTCTAATCAACTGCACTTGTGACTATTGTGGCAAAAATGAGTTGTTTAATATTTTGTTGGCTGTGTATATGGAGAATGGTAAATATAATCGGAGAATTTACTTATTCACTAATTTAGAAAGAAAGAAAACAATTAGTAACTTGGAGTAGAAATTTCACCTGATTAGTCACTAACTTCTTTATTCTCTTTTCGCTTGTCTTTTTGCTTTTATGTGCATTAGTTTCACTACCTTTTTACTTTTGTAAAATGTTTGTGGGTATCATTGTTGTAAACCCTCACGAGACTACAACTCGTCCACTAGGGACACCTAGGGGTTTAAAGGCTTGTTGCATACGCTAAATGCAACCGTGATCCCTACGAAAGTGGCTTAGTTAAATTTTATTATGTTATTTTATTTTGTGTTTTGCTCGAGGACTAACAAAATGTTAGGTTTGGGAGTGTGATGAGGGGTAAAACTATCACTATTTCCCACTCATTTAACCTAATATTTTGTATAGTTTCTTGAGCTTTGTGAATATTTTGATGTGTTTTGTGTTATTTTGTAAATAAATGAAGTTTCAGGACCTTCTGGAGGTGATTTGGAGCAAAACAGTGAAAATTGGAAAAATGGGCATTTTGATAATTTGGGCGACGCGCAAGCCCTTGGCGTCGCGACGCCTAACGTGCACTGGGTCATGCTAATGTGCACCGGGTCAACGGGTCAGAATATGAAAAGTTTGATTTTGCTAATGTGCGTCGTGCCACGTGTCACCATCCTACGGTGCCGACAATCACCATTGCAACGTATGCCACGTGTGCCACGTGTCACTCCACGTCAGCGTCCAAATCATCGGTTGACCAAGTCAACATGCCACCTCACCGCCACGTCATCATCAGCCAATCATGAAGTGCCACGTGTCGTAATCTTATGGTGCCGACAGTCGCCATCGCCACGTCAGCATAATAATTGAGTTGTTAGCCGCCTCGCCACGTGTCGCCTTATCTTCTTATCCGAATTGCCACGTGTCAAGCCCTTAGCAATCCACGCCAAAAGAAGCTGGCGTCGTGACACCAAAGGCCTTGGCGTCGAGACGCTGGAGGCCTACCGGGGTCTATAAATTGAGCTCGAGATTTCAGTTTTAGATATACCATTCTCTCTCATTTCTTTGATGTAAATAGGGAGTCTTCTCTCTAGTTTCTTTTAATTTAAGTTTTGTAATTAAATTTTAATTATGTTCTGTAATAATAGTAATTTACTTTCTTTATTTTTACAGTTTTTACTATTCAACCATGAGGAGGTAACTTTCCTTTGCTAAGGTGAAAGGTAATTCTTTTACTATTGCTTTTTAGATTAATCTCCCTTAAAAATAATATATTCACTATTTAAAATTTGACTTAAAAAGGATACCGCCATATTGGTCGGTTGGTAATTCATTTTAATCTGGTTTAAACCTGACTAATCAAGGATACCGCCAGATTGGTCGGTTGGTAATTAAATTTTGGTTCCGCCTTTATGGCTGGTTAATTTTGGTTCCGCCTTTGTGGCTGGTTTATTTTTGGTTCCGCCTTTATGACTGGATTATGGACAAATATTACCACCTTAATGGCTGGTTGGACTTAATTTGACTTAATCAGGTTACCGCCTATATGGCTGGTTGGTAATATTATCTCAACTTTATATATTATTTTATGGGAGATATCTGAAATATTAAATATTAAAAGTAATTCCTTTTACCTAAGCATTTTATTTTATTTTATTTTACTTTTCAATTTCTACTACCACAATTACTTTTCACTATTTTTACTGTATGTCTTTTAAAGCCCTAACTATGTGTTGTAACTAAATTAGTTATCTAGGGTTGTGATGAAATCTAATATCATCGGTTTATAAGGGGTTAGATTATAGTTTGGGTAATATAAAGATTTATTTATTGAGTCTTAATCTTAATGCTTTTTATTAACTGGCCACTAATAAAATTGACTAGGTAAACTTAAAATGAACTAGACATAGGGATTTTAAGTTTAAGACCCTAGACTCAATAGCCCACGATCTTCCTTGAGGATAGATAACCCTTTAATATATTTCCTTACAGGATAGGAATATACCTGTCGGGTGAGGGTAGCCAAATTGGAACTTAATCTTAATGAATTCAGGTAATTTGGTTGACATAGACATATGGTTCAATTGGGTTATACTGGATATTTATAGTTGACCATCGGAAGAGGCTTTTACATAATTTAGTGTTCCAGGTTAATAAATCAATATATTACCCAACTATAAGATAACCACTTCACTTTAAATAATATTGGAAGAAATCACAACCCTAGATAGTTTTTAATATTGAATTTTCTTAAAACCTACTTTCGAACAATTTTATTTACTTGTTTTTAAATTTAGAATCGTCACCATTTCAAATCAATCAAACAACCTGTTAGATACTATAATCATTTGACCTCATAAAATTAATAGCTTAGGTATTAAGTCCTCGTAGGATCGATACATTTTATACTACTTGAATGATACGTACGCTTGCGTTATACGTGTGTGTAGGCATTGTATTTTTGCATATCAGCCCGATGATGAGTCTCGTATGGAGACACTACCTCTTTAGTTGTGAAAGCCGCGGGAAACGGACGTTGGACGGGTAAAGTTGGAAATTAGCATTTTGTCAGATTTAACTCGCTTGTTTCGCTTCGGGTTCGCTTGTTGGACCTCTGTTTTAAAACACACCAAACCCATTAAATCACATCCAAAAAAAATTAAAATATTTAAAATACATGTCACAAATTAAATTAAAACACATGACACAAATTAAATCACCTTCCTAAATTAAATTAAATCCCTTTCCTAAAATACATAAATCACTTCCCCAAATTAAAAGATTTCCTTATCACATACTAAATTAAAAGATATCCCCTTTAAAACACACAAATCCTATTCATTCTCCAACAACGTAAACCCCCTCCCTTGGCCTATAAAAATAACCATTCTCCACACAATTCAAACTCTGGCTGAATCTCACAATAAACACACCAAAAAAACAACTAGCTCACACCTAACCCATTAAACAAATCAGGACACATTCATCAAATTCACGCCCCTCGAATAACACAAATCTGCCTCAACAGCCCCTCTCCACGTCGCCTAGACAATTCAAATTAAATGGATTCAAAATGATCTTACTGTCTGTATCAGGATTCGAAATTTCCCCGTTTTCATCCATTAAATAATATTTAAGTGTTTGACAAGGCTGTTTTAAATTGTCAAGTTTCAAATAGTTAGTTACCGAGAGATGATTATGAGTTATTAAATAGTAAAATGAATAAAAATTCGCAATTTGAAGGACTGTTCCTAAAGGTCCCAACGAATTCCTAATTGGGGTTAGAGAATCTTTTTGAGTTGGAATTGATTGTTTTATCACATTGTGATATTTTACATCGTTCAATGGACCCATTCGAAAATAATTAGATGATGACAAAATTCTCAAAGATTGGCATTCCTTATTTCTATTCAACAACGTACGAATAGTTCCTTGATTTTGGCTAAGTGATTGTTCAACCCCCGCCTTGCCAAAAACGGAATAAAACGGATTGCTATTGGTGCGAACGGAACCATTATCAGAGATCAATCCTGAACCTGACGGATGATTCCTTTTTCTGATATATGAAATTTGGGATTTCACTAAGTTGATTCTTAAGAAATCGCGAATCAAACCATTTGTACGTACTTCAACAAAGGAAGCACAAACCTCTTCGACGGAAGAACTTTTTTTGTCTTGGTCCCAATTCAACACAAAACACGTACGAACTAATTGAATACTTGTATCAGGAATTCCCCGAGCAGCTTTGCCCTTCCCATAAAGGACATAATTGACAACTCGAAATTTCATATTATCCTTTTCCCGCAGCGGATCCTGGGGGAAGAGTGTTGCTAAATTTATACCGTCTGCTATTTCATATGTGACTACGGGTCGAACCAAAACAAAATACTTTTTCTTGGTAGGTGCGATCCGTTGAACATAGATCCATTTTTTCAATTTTTTTGATTCCTTAGTGGATTCCTTAAGTTTTTTTTTTTCCCTTTCTGGCGGTATCAAGATGCCACTATGTCGGGATATCTTATCTATCTCTCCGGGAAAATGGATATCTCCCGAAAATATTTTTAGTTCAATCCCCCCTTTTTTTCTCTCCATTCGCACCAATCCGCCCACTCGGCTTCTTATATTTAAAGTGATTCGTGTATCTACTCCAATGATACTATTATTCCGTACCATTAGGTAAGAAGATTCGGGAAAAATATGCACTTCCTCGGGAATGAAAAAAAGGCGATCTATTTGCATTTGGTATTTTGGCTTAATTTTTTTGAGTCCTCGATACTCAATCAAGTCCTCTTTTTTGACGATTGAATGCACCCCCAGAGTCCCATATTTAGTAATTCCGGAACTCCTTCTTCTGTATCGAGGATCGTCGAAATAAGCAAGAATACTATTTCTACGGAAAATACCCCCTATAGGTATTTCAATCGAGATCCCTGAATGGGGCATTAGCTCTTTCTCTTGTTCGTGAATCGAGTGGAATGGAATAAGAAATCAATTTCTTTGCCTTTTTGCCAATAAATCCGAATTCGCGTGGAGAATTACAGAATGTATGAGATTACAATGACCAGTACCTACGATTCTCTTAAATCCCAAATAATCAGATATCTCAAGAATTCCACCTTCTTTTTTAGCAGAAAAATCAAAACTAAATAATTTGTGTCTCGCTTGATCATTATTCACCGGGCTAGAAATCTCTCTTCGTTCGACAGAAAGAGAATTCATATTCATTTGATCTTGATCCTTGTAGAGTGAAAAAGAAACTACACTAGATCCGCATGAACCCCCCGATAATATCCATAAATGACTTGTTTTTGGCAAGAGATGTACATTACTATATGTAAATTCGGGTGCATGGTACACATCAGTACTCCAGTGCATTTCTCCCTCTGAATCAGAATAGATATGTTTTCGAACCCTCTCTTTAAAACTCAAAGTGTATGCTCCCGCCTGAATCTCAGCAATCACTTGTTCTGATTCGACATATTGATCGTTTTGAACTAAAAGAAATTTTTTTGGTGGAATAGTCACATTATGCATAATATCTTCACTCTCAATAATTATATACAAATCTATCGAACATAGAAAAGCAGGATGACCGTGACGTGTGCGCGTGGGCTGAACCAAATCCTCGTTGAATTTTATTTTACCGTTAAATGGGCCTCGTACATGTTCTGCAGTGCCCCCTGTAAATACGCCACCGGTATGAAAAGTCCTTAATGTTAGTTGAGTCCCCGGTTCTCCAATAGATTGACCCAAAATAATACCTACGGCTTCCCCCAATTCAACCAGGTCACCATGAGTCGGACTCCGACCATAGCATAATCGACAAATCCAAGATGTACTCCTACAAGTAAAGGGGGTTCGAATAGATATTGCTTGTGCTCGAAAGGTTATGAGTCGATTGAAAAGTCCAATCCCAATATCTTGATTTCTAATAGCGATGCATCGCGGACCCATATATATATCGTCTGCTAATACACGACCAATTAATGTTTGGCTAAAAACCCTTTCCGACAGCATCCTCATCCTATTTTGATTTTGAGGACTCACAGAAATTCCTCGGATGGTGCCACAATCGGTTCTACGTACAACAATATGTTGAACTACTTCAACAAGTCTTCACGTAAGATATCCAGCATCTGATGTTCGTACATCGGTATCTACAACTCCCTTGCGGGCTCCATAGTAAGAAATTATATATTCTGTTAAAGAAAGTCATTCGCGTAAATTGCTTTGAATGGTTTAATCAATCATTTGACCTTGGGGATCAGACATTAATCCTCTCATACCCACCAATTGGTGTACTTGAGATGCATTTCCTCTAGCTCCCGAAAAAGACATTATATGGGCTGGATTAAAGGGATCGGTCATCCTAAAATTAGGATTCATTTCTTGTCGCAAATATTCACTTGTAGCATACCATATCTCAATGGATTGACGTAGTTTTTCTATCGCGTGTACATTCCCATAATGATGGTGTTTTTCCAAAATAAAACTTTGTTGTTCAGCATCTTGGACTAGCCATCGCTTAGAAGGTATCGTTAAAAGATCATCAATACCTAATGAAATAGATGTAGCAGTGGCTTGCTGGAAACCCAGGGTCTTTACTTGATCCAGGATGTGTGATGTATATGCCATTCCGAAGTGATCTATTAACCTGCTAATAAGTCGTTTAATGGCACTTTCATCTATCATTTTATTGTGAAAGACCAGACTCGCCCATTCTGCCATAAGTACCTCCGTATTCCGCTGAGTAGGATTCGACAATGTATTTGAGTCAATGATTGGAAAACTTCCTTTTCTCGATCTTGCTTCACGTAGAAAGGTCAGCAATGGTGGTCATACCTGAACCGGAAAGGCCCAAGGTGTCATAGAATTACTTAGTTTAGACACCATATGATTAGGTACCATATGAGCAGGCCCGATAAGACCCTTGTATAGCTTCTTCGATTTCTCGATAAAGAGAAATATGGCCGACGGTGGTTCGAATGTATATAGAAAGAATTTCTTTTTTTACACTTCGTACTATTAGATAATGTCCATAAATCTCATGATAGGTACCCAAAGATTCATAGTGAACTTCGATGGGAGCTTCCCTTGAAGCAATAACGCGTTGATCTAATCGCCACCGGAGCCACAAAGGACTATCTAAATTGATTCTTTTCTGCCGATAAGCCCCAATTGCATCATAGGAATTACAAAAAAAAGGTTCTTTCGTATACTTATAGCTATTATCGTCAATTCTTCCATCTTGATAATTTCTTCGATTACATGGATGATACCTATTTGCACAAATACCTCGACGATTCCCGCTCGTTAATACATAGAGTCCAATAAGCATATCTTGAGTCGGTACGGAAATGGGATCTCCAATAGTAGGAGACAAGAGATTCATATGAGAAAACATAAGTAAACGAGCCTCCGCTTGAGCCTCTAAAGATAAAGGTACATGAACAGCCATTTGATCCCCATCAAAGTCTGCATTGAATCCCTTACAAACTAATGGATGTAAACAAATAGCGCGCCCTTCCACTAAAATGGGCTGAAATGCATGTATGCCCAATCTATGCAGAGTGGGCGCTCTATTCAGCAATACTGGATGTCCCTGCATAACTTCCTGTAGTATTTCCCATACAATTGGCCATTTTTCCCGAATTTTACTCTTAGCAACTCCTATGTTCGAAGCAAGATGTTGTCTAATTAGCCCACAAATTACAAAACTCTGGAAAAGCTCTATTGCGATTTCGCGAGGCAATCCACATCGATGTAATGAAAGTGAGAGGCCTACAACAATGACTGAACACCCCGAATAATCAACCCGTTTGCCAAGCAGAGTCTCACAAAATCTTCCCTCTTTGCCTTCAATTACATCTGAAAATGACTTATAAACCTTATTATGACCATCCCTCATTGGCTGTCCACTGATTCCATTATCAAGAAGCGTATCCACGGCTTCTTGTACCAATTTCTTCTGACACATTACTAATTCCCCTGGCGTAGATCTACTTGTTGTTAATAGATCGGTAAGAGTATTGTTCCGATAGATAACTCTTCTATAGAGTTCATTAATATCTGAAGTCATTAGTTTACCTCCATCTATCTGAATGATCGGTCTCAACTCGGGAGGAAGAACAGGTAATAGACATAAAACCATCCACTCAGGTTCTAGAGTTGTTCGAAGAAAATGCTTAGCTAATTCCATGCGTCTAACCAAAAAATCCCTTCTTCGTCCAACTTTTCGATCTTCCCATTCATTACCCGGGGGTCCTTCTTCCCCTAATTCTTTCCATTCTAACAAGGAATAATCTAGAATAATTCGCAAATCTAGATCGGCTAATTGTTCCCGGATAGCAACTGCTCCAGTAGAAATTTCTTTGTTACGAAATTTATCAAAACCTTGGGTAGTAAAAAAAGCGGGATGCTGTATTTCCAGGATTGTATTTCATATTCGAATGAACCTCGTAATCGTAAAAAAGTCGGTTTTTTCCCTATAGGCCTAGCAAAAGAAAAATTGGGATAGGACCCCATCCTATGGGATCTCCCCCCCTTCAAAATCGGACATGAGCGTTTCCTCTCATCCGGCTCAAGTAGTTACGCCAAATAAGGATAAAGAAAGGGGTTCTCGCTTTCAAATTCGAAAAAAAAAAAACCATACCCAAAACAACTACTCCTTACTCAAGTTCCCAGTAAAGACCAAGCAACATTTCATTGATTCATTCTTCTTTTCCTTTTATTGAGATTTTCGAAATTCTTTATTCAATTAGAAATTTCGAAAATGAAAGGTGAAATTCTTGAGTAGTCTACTTCCCCTCGAATGACGAATCCCTTTAAATTTGAAATTAAATAAATTAAAATTAAAGGAAAGAAGTGCCTTGGAATTCATAAGGGATTTACTTGTCTATGTATCGTTCCTTTCGATCTTTTAGGTCCTGCTTCACCTCGACGGTTATGCCACGATATACTTAAAGTCTATATGCGATGTATAGACTCCCCCAACCATGACATATTTGCTTACTTGAAGAACATAATTTCATTTTTTTTTTTTTTCTAAAGAAGGTGAATGATTAATTCCACAAAGGAAGTCTTTTTTTTTTCACGAGGTGCAACTAGAAATTCTTATTGATTTTTTACTGAATCGACCATAGACCAATTCCCCTTTTTTGGGGGAGTATTGAATACACCCATCGGTCTGAGCTTCATGTGACTCCTCCCAAGAGACATGTCAGGTTCAGGGCATCCCCATTTGATTGCCTGGGATGACAGTTTCATATTTCTAATCTGTAAAATCAAAATTTCGATCAAATCACACATCGCAATATACTAGGCCTTCTAATTCTTTAAGAGGTTTATCTAAAAGATTCGCGATATAACTAGGAAGACTTTTCAAATACCACACGTGGGTTAGTGGGCAGTCCAGTTTTATGTATCCCATTTGATATCTTCGTATCCGAGAATCAACAAATTCAACTCCACATTGTTCACAAAAATGCGGGTCTTCCTTTTCATCTCCAATTATTCGATAATTTCCACAAGCGCAAATTCCACTTTTAATAGGCCCAAAAATTCTTTCACAAAATAATCCATCTTTTTCCGGTTTATTGGTTTTGTAATGAAAAGTATAGGGTTTTGTCACTTCTCCAATTGCCCCACATCACACGTACCTGAGCAGCCCTTGCCCATTGATCACTTTTCACGCCCAACTCTCGCCTAGCCCCTGCCCACTGATCACTTTTCACGCTCAACTCTCGCCTAGCCCCTGCCCATAAATCCTTCACGTCCTCTCGCCACCTAGCCCACTCGTCCCCACAAATCAAAGCCACCTAGCCCACTATCTCCCTTCACGCATAAACCAAGCAGACCACCTTGCCTTCATCAACACAGCCGCTCGTCACTTCACACTAATTGACACAAATCACTCAGCACACATATCTCTCATTCACACCAAAGAAGACATATCCAAGCCTTCCTTGCACGCCCAAGGCCTTCCCAAAAGCATCATTGCCGCACTCTCCAAGCCGAATTCCTTTGCTTTGCCGTGAATCACCTTGGTTCTACACCCTTCACGCCAAAGCCATCCTTCACAACCCCTCCACTGCCTTGTCCACCACCTTCACAGCCCTAAAACCGTGCTAAAACAATCCCCTACACAGCCCCAAAAGTCGCACAGATAGCCCCCCACACAGCCCCTCAATTTACACCCAAACCGAGCCTAAAACACTCACTGCACTGCACACTTTCTGCCCCAAATCAGCCCACTGACCTGATCGGTTTTGGCCAGAATTGTAACCCCGAAACAACCCCAAAAACACCTAAAAACTGCACTAAAAAACTGCACAAAACCCCCTTAAAAAAAATACAAAAAACCACACCCCTTTGGCCTCCCAAATCACCCAAAGCAGTCCACAAAACGACAAAAACAGTGACCTGAAAAACAGCAGCAAAACAGTAGCGAAACGGACCAAAAACAGCAGCCCAAGCATCAAAACAACGAGGGAAAACGTTGAGTAGACAAATCGGAAAAGCATCGGACCAATCTCCCTTCCAACGGACGTGTAACGCCCTTTCTTAGACGACAAAAGAGGTTAGACCTGAGGGCACCCTTTTATTCATTATCTTTCGTTTATTTTATGTAATTTGAATATTATCGCATGAGAGTCGTTTGAGACATGATGTGATTGTTGGATGAGCGGGATGTGTGTTCCCTTTTGTGGTATATCGGATGGAAACCCGG
This sequence comes from Zanthoxylum bungeanum, assembly GCA_019454045.1. Lineage (NCBI taxonomy): Eukaryota > Viridiplantae > Streptophyta > Magnoliopsida > Sapindales > Rutaceae > Zanthoxylum > Zanthoxylum bungeanum. The sequence continues at coordinate 47,361 of SKCR01036330.1, read as the reverse complement.
ACGTAAATTTCGTAGCCGATTCCAATGGACGGTATTGCAGTCTGCACTCGGGATACAACGCCACGTACCACTTAAGATGCACGTATCTCGTCTCATCCAAATTTGTATTTGAGCATGTCATAGTTCTAGGCCATTTATTTATTATTTAAAGCATGGTTTAATTTAGTTTTTTATTTATTTGTTAAAGCATATTTAGGTTGTTCCTTATGCATGTTATTAGTTTATGATGTGTTTGGTTAATTATTCGTACATGTTGATTTAATGGTTCAATATGCTCGTTGTGTTACATTACGTGGGGTTATTTGGATGAAAGCATGTTAGATCTAAGTACCCTTGAGCATGATTATTGAGTAGACTTGGTTAGTTCATTGCACAAATTATATCATCACAAGTGACATAAGTAAGGGACCATTCTGAACCCAACGGTTTGAGGTCTTCCCTTGCGAGGGGTGAGTGCGGCCTTAAATCTTTGTCCCGGTTCACACCGGGTGGCGACTCCATGTTATTTCGTACTTCCCAACTAGGCCGCGAGCCAAGAACAGCGTCGCCCAGGTTCTGTTGTCTATAGTCTGGCGACTCCACTGAGGATCTTAGAGAATTGGCCCCGAAATAATATCTTGTAGTGATTGTAATTTGTGCTTTAAGTTAACTATGTCTACCGTAGGTTGAAAGGGGTTTAATCAAAAGCACTTTTAAGGCTAGGTAATGGTTTGGTGTCTTCCTTCATTCATTACCTTTCTATAAGGAAAAGCTGTGAAGGCACCTAGATAATCATGTACTAGTAGCCTACCATGATGGACTAATTTGGAGGACTCGTTGTTTATTCCTGTCACCAAGCGATAAGAGCCTAAGGGGCTAGGGTACTTAAGAGAGCCTCGCTCCACCCTCCCTCTGGGGAATCTACAATGGGAAATCCATTTGACAGTCAGTTACACACCATAACTCGTTGGCACGTACCTTTGTATATAAAAAAGGTGCGCTCACTTGGTCGCTCGGACCCTTGAGTGGGGAGACCTAGTTGTGGGCAACCCGTCGTCAGCGAGAGCTTTTGTCTATACCCCTGTAAACCCGCGTATGAACTATAGTTGTAGGATTAGTAGAGACTATTCCTTTATGTTTTGGACCATTGTCATTTGGATTCAGTTGGACTTGTTGTCATGAAGTATGGGCTTGTTGGGCCATTTAAACTGGGACGATTCTGTGCTTTATGGCGATCGGGCCAAAAGTTTCTAAAATGTTGATGGGCCAACTAGTGTAGAATTCTTATGAGATTATATATTACATGCATCACACGCATCTCATGCATCTCATGCATACATGCATCATGTTAACCCTCTGTGTCTTAAAAGCCATCATAGATATCCGTTGGGTTAGAAAAAAGATGGGCTTGTCAAAGAAGAGTTTAACAAACATAGATATCGAGGAAAGGAAACCGAGGAACAGAGACTTTACGGAAAGAATAGAAAGACCTTGGTGGGCCAAAAAAAAAGAAAAAAAAAAGAAAAAAAAAAGAAAGAAAAATGGAAAAAGAAAAAAATTTTGTTTGTTTTTAGTCCTTGATAGTTAGACATAAGTCCAATGATGAAATCATTTGCTTTAGGATGAAACCTTAGAAACAATAAACCCTTGATGTGCTTTTATCTGATACTTTGAGTGATTGATCTATGTTAGACTTGTAAGCACCTCACTATAAGCTTCATAGCGGTGAAAACCTGAGTAGTTGGCAAGGTGACTAGTTGAAGAAATTGTAGGTCGGTGGATGACCGTTTGCTTAGACGTCTATCTTGATTTGCTTATGTTATGATGTGTGGTATGGTTGAAAATGAAAGAAAAATCTCTAAAGAAAAGAATTGAACCACCTATAACCGATAAGCGTGAAGCTAGCCATGGGCGAGTATTAGGACCACCATGAGGAGAAATGCTACCTTAAAGGGTAGGTGTGTTGAAAAAAAAAAGAGAAAAGAAAAGAAAAAAGAAGAAGTTCAAAATGAAAAGAAAAAAGAAAGAGACAAAAGAGAAAGAAAACCATACCATATTGAGCACGGAAAAGCAACTACATGCATAAATGAGACATCTAGGTTGGTTTGACCCATCGATCCCGATTTTTGAAACGAAATCATTGAGTTAGCTTACCTGGGGATGAATCCGCAAAGAACCGTTGCGCACACACACTTTGAGTCTGGCTTAGATCATTTATTCAAAGACTTGGATTTGAGTTGCGTTGAATGTTCTGAAGGTTCTCTGGTTTCAATACTGAGCATTCTTTGAGGGCAATAATATGTGTAACTATTGGGACTATTTCGTAGCATGTGATATAGTATGATATTGAAGGCCCCACCATGTGGTTCATCTTGACCAAGTGAAAACAGTGAAAAGCAGAAAGCTAAACCAAGACTGGGGGCGACCAGTCTACCACGTCATGAATCAGGGAATTAAAAAGATATTGAGTCATGAGACCAGAGAGAAGACCGAGCAATAACCGAGGAGCACAAGGAAGACCTAACCCATCGGAATAGGAAACGCATTCATGCATACATGCATACACGTCATATACATGCAATCTTTGTCTTGTTTTTATTCACAGGTTTCAAAGAAGAAAAAGAGAAAGCGGCAAAGACAAGCCAACCAGAATTAGCAACATATGAGTAGTAGTTTTGGGGATGAGTCCCAGGGTTGAGGCCCATATCAGTATCAGTTTTGGGGCGAGGCCTACATCAGTATCAGTTTTGGGGATGAGTCCCAGGGTCGAGGCCTACATTAGTATCGGTTTTGAGGATGAGTCCTGTGGCAAGGCCCACATCAGTATCAGTTTGGGGCGAGGCCCACATTAGTTTCAGTTTGGGGTCGAGGCCCATATCAGTATTCGTTTGGGGATGAGTCACGGGGTTGAGGCCCACATCAGTATCAACTTGGGGCGAGGCCCACATCAGTTTAAGGCGAGGCCTACATCAGTATCAGTTTTGGGGCACGGCCCACATCAGTTTCAGTCTGGGGGCGAGGCCCACATCAGTATCAGTTTCAGGCGAGACCCACATCAGTATCAACTCAGGGTCGAGGCCCACCTTATCAGCAATTTGGGGAAAGAATCCCAGGGTCGAGGCCCACATCGTCAGAGTTTCGGGAATGAATCCCACATCGCTAGAGTTTTGGAGTGAATCCAGGGAATGAATCCCAAGGCCGAGGCCCACGTCGTTAGATTTTCGGGAATGAATCCCAGGGGAATGAATCCCACATCGCTAGAGTTTTGGAGTGAATCCAGGGAATGAACCGCAGGGACGAGGTCCACGTCGTCAGAATTTGGAATGAATCCAAGGAATGGATCCCAGGGCCGAAGCCCACATCAGCAACAGTCTGGGGGGAAGGCCTATATCAGTATCAGTTTGGGGCGAGGCCCACGACAGTATCAGCATGGGGGCGAGGCCCGTATCAGTATCATTTTAGGGGCGAGGCCCACATCAGTACCAGTCTGGGGGCGAGGCCCGTATCAGTATCAGTTTGGGGCGAGGCCCACATCAGTATCAGTCTGGGGGCGAGGCCCATATCAGTATCAGTTTGAGGGCGAGACCCACTTTGTCAGCGGTATTGAGTCGAGATGCCTCTGTTGTCTGTTGCAGTTCCATGATTCGTCCCAGGGTCGAGGGCCCACTGCATCATCAGTCGTAGTTCCGGGATGCGTCCCAGGGTCGAAGACCTACTGCATCATAAGTTGTAGTTCCAGGATACATCCAGGGTCGAGGGCCCTATGCATCATCATCAGAATCAATCTTGCCGGGTATAGCACTCTAGGGGTGAGGCCCACAATATTATCAGATCAGTTTGCCAGGTACGGTACTCCGGGTATGGAGACATCAGATCTGTTTGCCAGGTACGGCACTCCGAGTATGAAGACATCAAATCAGTTCTGCCAGATATAGCATTCTGGGGGCAAGGCCCACATAGCATCAGATCAGTTTCTGTCGGGTATGACATTTTGGGGGGAAGGCCCACATAGCATCAGATCAGTTTCTGCCGGGTATGGCATTCTGGGGGCGAGGCCCACATCACATCAGATCAGTTCTGCCGGGAATGAAACTCCGAGAATGAAGATATAGTCCGGGAATGGACAGCTCAAGGATGAGCAAGCCGGGAATGCACGCCGGGAATGGCACTCCGAGAATGGAAATATAGTCCGGGAATGGACAGCTCGAGAATGAGCACGCTGGGAATGGCACTCCGAGAATGGAGATATAGTCCGGGAATGGACAGCTTGAGAATGAGCACGCCAGGAATGGCACTGCGAGAATGGAGATATAGTCCGGGAATGGACAGCTCGAGAATGAGCACGCCGAGAATGGCACACCGAGAATGGCACTCCGAGAATGGAGATACGGTTCGAGAATGGACCACATCACATCAACGGTTCGGGAATGGGCCACATCACATCAACGGTTCGGGAATGGACCACATCACATCAACGGTTCGGGAATGGACCACATCACATCAACGGTTTAGAAATGGACCACATCACATCAACGGTTCGGGAATGGACCACATCACATCATCGGTTTAGGAATAGACCACATCACATCAATGGTTCCGGAATGGACCACATCACATCAACAGTTCGGGAATGGACCACATCACAACAACAGTACGGGAACAAAGCCCACATGTGGTTCGGGAACAATGCCCAGAGTTCGAGGCACCTCGCCATCACATTCAGCTCGGGAACAAAGCCCAGGGAACAAAACCCACAGATGGTTTGGGAACAAAGCCCAGAGGTCGAGGCACCTCGCCATCATATTCAACACAACGGGAACAAAGCCTAGGGAACAAAGCCCACTCTCTACACAGTTCATGAACAAAGCCCACAGATGGTTCGGGAACAAAGCCCAGGGGTCGAAGCGCCTAGCCATCATAATCAGTATAGTTCGGTAGTGATTCCTAGAGATCGAAGCATCTTGCAGGGATGAACCTCAAGGTCGCGGCACCTCACCACATCATCCAATTCAGTTCAGAGCAACAGGAAAACCAGGTGACAGCTGCCAAACCAGGTAAGTAAAAATGCATTGCACGTACTTTGATAGGATTATCATTGTCACACACTGCACAAGTCCCATCAAAGTGGGGGCGACTGTAGGCATTGCATTTTTGCATATCAGCCCGATGATGAGTCTCGTATGGAGACACACACCTCTTTAGTTGTGAAAGCCACGGGAAACGGACGTTGGAAGGGTAAAGTTGGAAATTAGCATTTTGTCATATTTAACTCGCTTGTTTCGCTTCGGGTTCGCTTGTTGGACCTCTATTTTAAAACACACCAAACCCATTAAATCACATCCAAAAATAATTAAAATATTTAAAATACATGTCACAAATTAAATTAAAACACATGACACAAATTAAATCACCTTCCTAAATTAAATTAAATCCCTTTCCTAAAATACATAAATCACTTCCCCAAATTAAAAGATTTCATTATCACATACTAAATTAAAAGATATCCCATTTAAAACACACAAATCCTATTCATTCTCCAACAAGGTAAACCCCCTCCCTTGGCCTATAAAAATAACCCTTCTCCACACAATTCGAACCCTGGCTGAATCTCACAATAAACACACCAAAAAACAACTAGCTCACACCTCACCCATTAAACAAATCAGGACACATTCATCAAATTCACGCCCTTCGCATAACACAAATCTGCCTCAACAGCCCCTCTCCACGTCGCCTAGACATTGCCCCACATCACACGTACCCGAGCAGCCCTTGCCCATTGATCACTTTTCACGCCCAACTCTCGCATAACCCCTGCCCACTGATCACTTTTCACGCTCAACTCTCGCCTAGCCCCTGCCAATAAATCCTTCACGTCCTCTAGCCACCTAGCCCACTCGTCCCCACAAATCAAAGCCACCTAGCCCACTATCTCCCTTCACGCATAAACCAAGCAGACCACCTTGCCTTCATCAACACAGCCGCTCGTCACTTCACGCTAATTGCCACAAATCACTCAGCACACATATCTCTCATTCACACCAAAGAAGACATATCCAAGCCTTCCTTGCCTTGCCGTGAATCACCTTGGTTCTACACCCTTCACGCCAAAGCCATCCTTCACAACCCCTCCACTGCCTTGTCCACCACCTTCACAGCCCTAAAACCGTGCTAAAACAGTCCCCTACACAGCCCCAAAAGTCGCACAGATAGCCCCCCACACAGCCCCTCAATTTACACCCAAACCGAGCCTAAAACACTCACTGCACTGCACACTTTCTGCCCCAAATCAGCCCACTGAACTGATCGGTTTTGGCCAGAATTTTAACCCCAAAACAACCCCAAAAACACCTAAAAACTGCACTAAAAAACTTCACAAAACCCCCTTAAAAAAATACCAAAAACCGCACCCCTTTGGCCTCCCAAATCACCCAAAATAGTCCACAAAACGACAAAAACAGTGACCTGAAAAACAGCAGCAAAACAGCAGCGAAACGGACCAAAAACAGCAGCGAAACGGACCAAAAACAGCAGCCCAAGCATCAAAACAGCGAGGGAAAACGTTGAGTAGACAAATTGGAAAAGCATCGGACCAATCTCCCTTCCAACGAACGTGTAACGCCCTTTCTTAGACGACAAAAGAGGTTAGACCTGAGGGCACCCTTTTATTCATTATCTTTCGTTTATTTTATTTAATTTGAATATTATCGCATGAGAGTCGTTTGAGGCATGATGTGATTGTTGGATGAGCGGGATGTGTGTTCCCTTTTGTGGTATATCGTATGGAAACCCGGACGTAAATTCCGTAGCCGATTCCGAATGGACGGTATTGCGGTATGCACTCGGGATACAACGCCACGTGCCACTTAAGATGCATGTATCTTGTCTCATCCAAATTTGTATTTGAGCATGTCATAGTTCTAGGCCGTTTATTTATTATTTAAAGCATGGTTTAATTTAGTTTGTTATTTATTTGTTAAAGCATATTTAGGTTGTTCCTTATGCATGTTATTAGTTTATGATGTGTTTGGATAATGATTTATACATGTTGATTTAATGGTTCAATATGCTCGTTGTGTTACATTGCGTGGAGTTATTTGGATGAAAGCATGTTAGATCTAAGTACCCTTCAGCATGATTATTGAGTAGACTTGGTTAGTTCATTGCACAAATTATATCATCACAAGTGACATAAGTAAGGGACCATTCTGAACCCAACAGTTTGAGGTCTTCCCTTGTGAGGGGTGAGTGCGGCCTTAAATCTTTGTCCCAGTTCACACCGGGTGGCGACTCCATGTTATTTCGTACTTCCCAACTAGGCCGCGAGCCAAGAACAATGTCGCCCAGGTTCTGTTGTCTACAGTGTATGTTTACGTCGGTCAGTGGTATGGGGCCATCTCCTCTTTCGCTCTTCGGGCCATTGTAGCCTTACCCTTCTCTGTGAGCAAGTCTTTTAGGTGGTATTTGTTCAGCAACTTCAAGACTTCCAATCTTAATGCTACACAATATGCTGTCGTATGGCCGTAGTCTCTATGAAACTCACACCATTTACTGGTATCTTTCCTGGTAGAATTGTCTCTGGAGTGTGGGGGCCATCTTACTTCGTTACCCATCTTTCTGAGGACTGAAAACCAATGCTCCTTGGGAAATAGGGAAATTGTAGTATATGAGTCTCTCTCTGTTTGAAGATGTCCTATTTTGGACCTTGTAAGGTAAACGTCGACTGTTAAAGTCTCGATTGAGTGGTCGGTGTACCTTTCTTTGATGGATCCTCCTATCTACTGGTTGTGGTACTTTGCCAATGAACTCCTTGTGTCATTTGGTAATATTCTGCATTCTATCATTCTCTAAGCTGTATAAGTTTTCTTTTATCTTGTTTCTTTTGTCCTCCTCCCATCTGATTTCAATTTGGGCTCGAGCCATGGCCTGCTCCATTGTGTGGCATCGAAATTTTATCAATTTCTTATAGAGCCCACTATCTGCAAGAAAACCATTCCTGAAAGCTTCACTGCAGTAGGCTGGTGGTGATCCGGAATAGTTATCATTTCTTTGTTGAAACGAGCCACGTAGCTTCGTAAAGATTCTCCTTTTCACTGCTGGATAGCGCTGAGGTCATCTGTGGTTTTCTCAAGCTTACAAGAGCTCGTAAAGTGTTCTACAAATTTATCTGCCAATTGTTGGTATGATCTGATGGATCTATATGGGAGATTGATGAACCAGGTGAGGGTTGGGCCTGCCAATGTTTCCCCAAATCCTCTGCACATTCCGGCCTCCCATTGGTGTGGAACCACACCCGTCGTCATCATCTTGTATTTTTAATGGACAACATGGTCCTCTGAGTCAGTTGATCCATCATTCAACTTCATATCTAGAGGAATGAATTTTCTTGGCAGTTCAATTGAAGTGATGGTCTCCAAAAATGGGGTATCATAAATTATAACGGCCCGACTTTTCCTTACTGATAGCTTGACACCGGATAGGCTAGACAAAATTACTTCTTTGAACTCTAACATTTTTTTTACACATGGCCGATGCGACTTGTTATGCTTGGTCGACTGGAGAAATAGGTTCACTTCTAGGATGGTTTCAGGGGTGGTGGTTTGGTCGCGGATCATCACTTACCACATCATTGAACGCCCCCAAGAGATTGGTTGGGATTGTAGGATTGATGGGATGGTCTGGAGTATCACGTTGTTGGGAGGTTGAAGAGATTTACTCCAATTGCTTCTGTAGGGTTGTGTTCGAGCTTCGCATGGATAGGTTCTCTTCTTCTAAGGCGCATAATCATTCTTGGAGTATGGCCAACTATCTAGAAAAAAGATCTGATGTATGCTCACTGCCAGAAGCCATGAATATCTATGATGAAAATATTGTAGAATGCGAGATCTTTGCTTGCTATAAATCAATAAGGCCCTACGGTGGGCGCCAAATTGTAGACGCTGGATTTCGCTATGGTCCACAATCGATAATTTGTAGGGAATGGGGCACTAGCGATCCTGCAAAACAAAGGTAGAGTGAGCATAGAGAGACTACCCACCAGTGTGGTGGGTACCGTAGGCACTCCGATGCTCAAGTTAGTAATGCAGACGAGCTGTAAATGATGAAAGAACAAGGTCTAAAGTTACCTAAACCTCCCGTTGACTACTGTGAGGGCGGTAGGCTGTGTTTAGAGAATAAGAAGCTTTGAGAGCTCAAGTATGAAAGCTAAGACTTGAATGAATTGGTATTTCGAGTAATGCTTGTATTTATAGTTTGAGAGAAGTTTAATTTACAGCTGAAATATGAGCTGTATTTATGATGGAAGGACCTACAACGTGCCTGAGACTTCATCCTTTCGGTGATGGAGGATATTTACATGTGAAATTATATTTTGTGTTTAAAAAAAGGGGAATATAGTTGGTGGATAATTTAATGGATTTTGTCTTAGACTATTTGTCACTTGGGCCTATATAATAGTTTAAGTTTTTCGAGCAGGGTCGTCATCGTGGGTTGCTGTTTAATATTGGGTCCGAAGTGAAAAGACGATTTTGCCCTTGGCCCGTACACTACTTAAGCTATGCTTTTCAATTGAGAAAATTTAAAGGCTTAAGGATTCTTTTGTTTACTGAGTTTGATTGATTAGATAAAAAAAATTGGCTGTATATGATCAACCTATAATCACGAGGTTCGCTTTATGCTCTTGTAATGCCTGTCTGTGACCTTATATCTGTTGGGTTCTAATGAACAAACCAAGATCATTGAAAACATAAAATCATGTGAATACAGAAAGAAGTATAGCGGAAATATACTCACTTTGATCGGTTTGTTGGTTGTGTTGATAACAAAACTTTTGCTTCTTTTGAAGTTCTCCAATCTCCTCTTTGAATGGTTGTATGTTGAGCTACAAGCTTGGTGAATGAGATTCAAAACTCAAATGATGTTTCCCTATTACCTATGTATGATTCTTTAAGTGCTAGCTTTGGAAAGATTTTGTAACAAAATCTTCCATTTTGCCTTAGGGGTTTCACGACATTGAGAGAGTTTGAGAGAGAGAGTTTGTTTGTTTTTGTCTTGTGTTTTGTTTCTAAAACAATTACCAAGTCAAATAGCAAAAAAATTGTATATGGTTTATTCAAAACCAAAAACAAAAGTGTTGAGAGCCAAAAAAATTCATTTAATGCTCTCAACCACCTCCATCACAAAAAGTGACTTAACTCACATCACTCAAAGTTGATGTGACTTCCATCATAAAAGGTGACTAATGATGTGACTTGATGTGGGCCCCAATTGATTCAAAATCGGAGTGGGCCCGCAAACACATCCCGGGCTATGTTCGTTAATTTCGAATTAATGAATTTTCCGTTGCGATATAATTAAATCAAATTTAATTAAATAATTATGCCTAGCAAAATTACCATTAAAGTCGCTCGCGAATTAATTCTAAATTAATTCGTTCGACCGAATTGAAATCCAATTTTAATTCCATTATGAAATCTATTTCATTTAATATGTCGAATATATTATTTTGTCGATTATTCTGAATTAATCGTTCTCTCTCTTCTAATAGAATTTTATCCGAGATAAAATCTTTCTGTAATTAATCCTAGATTAATTTTCTCTCTCTTATAATTAATCCCATATTAATTATGTTCGAGTCATACATCATCGGTGAATCTTCGGGAGGCGTCCCATGAGATCCCTGGATATGTTGGCAATAAATCTAGTCGTCGGACTATCCGAACACTTGCGTACCCGGTACCACGTTCTTACCGATTTACGAGACATGGTTAGCTTCTAGCTGTGCCTTCCCAATTCTCCAGAAATATTCTTTAAGGAATATATAATCTATAACAGACGTAGTATACGTAGTATTACGTATTGCGATCCAATATCAGATGTCACATGCAAGGCCTGGGGCTGGAATAGTGTCTGCCCCGTACGAAGCATATATCAGATCATAAGCAACTTGTTGGACAATTATGACCCATAGCATCACTATTTGTACAGAACATGGTGTTGTTTCACAAATTAACTATGTGACAAAGGAAATTTCTCTTTTATCATTTGTAATTGGATTATCGTGATATATAAATGATAAAAGTCAATATGATTAGTTCCGGCTTAATAAGATATGAGACATTATTAATCCACTAAGGTTTAATCATTAAAATATCCCTAGTCGTAGTATTATCAAGATTGACATCGATAATGCAGAATAGACTAGTATTGCACTTGTGCGTGTTATGGGAGCATAACGACATAGTTCTCATATATTTGGGTATTGGATACTCATGCAAGTGTAATGGAGGTTGTGTTTACCGATGGTACGGAAACAGCTTCTGTAGGCATTGCATTTTCGTATGTGAAACCCGATGATGAGTCTCAGTTGGAGGCACTACTTTTTTTAGCTAAGGATATTGCGGGAAACGGAGGTCGGAAGGGGAAATTCAGAATAAGTGCGTCATCAAGTTCGTTTCACAAGTTCACTGTCTTCGTTGGTGCTGCGTTCGTTACTTCGTTCGAACGTCAGGCAGATTGCGGACGTTCGTGCCTCGTTCGAATTGGCGTTCGAACGGAGTCGGTATTTCTGGTTTTGCTGCTAGCCTCGCACCCCAGCCCAATTAGCCCCCCAAAGCCCATAAAACACATCCCAAATTAAATAAATAAATATTAATTAAAACATTAACTAAATAAGATAATAATTAAATTAATTAAATAATTAAATAAAACATATACCAAACATAAAATAAACAATTACCACATAAACTAAAATCATGCCTAATTTAAATAATTCATATACTAAAATTAAAATAAGATATGCCTAATTAAAATCAATCCTAACCAATTAAAGCCAATCAAATATTTGACTTCCTAATCTAATAAGACATCTACCAATTTAAATTAGTTGACTTCCTAATTCAATAAGATATCCACCAATTTAGATTAGTTGACTTCCTAATTTAAAATATTTTGTCCCCCCTCAATCTTGTATATACCATTCCTATCACTCATAATTTGGAAACTAGATCTCTTCTTTGTGAGACAAGGGCAACCCCTAGCTCTCTTCTATAAACATGCACTAACCTAGCCACCTCCTCTCTCCACTCTCTCTAATACACGCCTAAGACATCAACATATTCCCTCATTCACACGTAAATCACAAGACCTTAACCCTAGAAGATATCAACCTCTCGACCAAAGCAAAAATCTTCTCTTGATCTCTCATTCTCTTGGCCGTGAACACAACCCCTAGCCTCCCCTCCATTGCCGAGTTTCAACATCCATCACCATCACCAAAATAACATCTAAAACATCATCACAACTCACGCAAATCTCAACCAGAACAGAAGCAACATCAACGCATAAAAAACAATCAGAACAGCGCCCTTACACACCTAAAACTGACTCACAAAAAGGCAGCCATCTGCCCAAGTTTTGTCCATCAAACAGCCCCCAAAATACCCCAAACCAGTGAGCAAAAACTGCATATCTAACCCTTAAAAATCACAGACAAACCTGCACAAACAGTCCACACAAACAGAAGAATAGGACATGAAACAGTGAGCTGAAACAGTGAGCAGAAATACAGCAAAAACAGCAGCAAAATGGAGACTAGACAGCGAGAAAAATAGTAAAATAGTGAGCTAAGACGCTAAACCAGTGAACCGGAGAAGTTGAGGAGCTTTGCCCTTCCGATCCCCACGAAACGCAAGCCCGAAAGTTGGCAAAAAAGGTTAGACCTGAGGGTATTTTTTACACTTGTTTTCAGTTTCGTTTTTTTTTACTATTCATTGAGCTTTATTCGCATGATTATGACGTTCAAATGCATGTTGCGGCCCTTGAGTAGATAAATATGTATGTGTTATGAATGTGATGTGTGTTGTGGGCATTGGATAAAATGGAAGAGTGTCGTCTCTTGTGGTATATAGGATGGAAACCCAGACGTAAATTCCGTAGCCGAATCCGAATGGACGGTAGTGCGGTATGTACTTGGGATACAACTCCACGTACCACTTGAGTAAACGGCACCCTCTCTTGTTTTGTGTTGCTTTGGGTTATTTATTTCTCGTCACTTGAATTCTGTATGTTGTTTATTTATGCATAGTTCAATCGAGCGCATGGGCTTAGTAAGTGGAATGAAAGATCCCCTATGGGGAGGGGTTAAAGCCCCTTTACCACGATGTTTTGCCGCGCCTGTTGATGTGTGTCCGGTTGAATGCAAGATACGCTCAATCAGGCATACTTAGTTTGATATGATTGTCTTTATGTTTTTATGCATGGTTCAATCAAGCGCATGAGCTTAGTAAGTGGAATGAAAGATCCCCTATGGGGAGGGGTTAAAGCCCTTTACCACGATGCTTTGCCGCGCCGGTTGATGTGTGTCCGGTTGAATGCAAGATACGCTCAATCGGGCATACTTAGTTTGATATGATTGTCTTTATGTTTGTATGTATGATGCGATCGAGCGCATGAGCTTAGTAAGTGCGATGAGAGGTCCTCTAATTGAAGAGGTTAAAATCCTTTACCACGATGTTTCGCCGCGCCTCGCATTGTACTATTTGTCATTTAGGTATTGCGTCCCATTTCATGCATCAGGTCTGTTCCCGTTCGAACGCGTTTACGAACGCAACTCGAACGCGCATGTATTTTGCCTTATCATGCATCAGGTCTTATTTCTGTTCGAACGTGTTCATAAACGCCATACGAACGTGACCATTCTGTTTCATTTCCGTTCGAACGCGTTCACAAATGCCACACGAACGTAACTATTCTGTTTCATTTCCGTTTGAACGCATTCACAAATGCCACATGAACGTGAGTATTCTATTTCATTTCCGTTCGAACGCGTTCACAAACGCCATACGAACGTGAGCATTCTGTTTCATTTCCATTCGAACGCGTTTACGAACGCTACTCGAACGAGAACCTTCTGTTTACTGTTCGAACGCGTCTACGAACACTACACGAACGTACACGGTAAACAGATCCTCTTGCATCACATTACGAAATGTCCATCTTAGCACATAGTTACCCCTTTTTTATGTTATGCATTTGTATTACCTCTCTAGTTATCTATTTCTGTTATGCGCCTACAATATTATTTGTCGTCATTTTGATTTCCTTTACATTACACGCAAATGTTACCATGACTGTTTGTGTTTATATTTACATGAATGATTGAATTCTTATGACGTTATGTGCTTGTTGTTGCAAAGGCCTACCTTTGAGCATGTGAATTTGGCAATAAGATTTGGTTTCATGTATGTTAGACGTAAACTATATTTTTAAGCATGTGAATCTAGGATTGTGGTGCACTTGGAAATATATGTCATAGGCTTGGTTGGATCATTGCATAAATCTTTACATTACAAGTTGCATAGGTAAGGACCATTCTGAACCCAATGGTTTGAGGTCTTCCCTTGCGAGGGGTGAGTGCGGCCTTAAATCTTTTTCCCGGTTCACACCGGGTGGCGACTCCCTTATTCTCCGGTTTAGTCCTCTGTTAGCTACTCCGTACTCCCAACTAGGCCCCCGAGCCTGGAACAGCATGCGTCGTCCAGTTTCTGTGTTCCCACAGCTTCGCTCTGGATAGACCCCTCGGAATTCCATTGGTAGTATGACTATGTGTCTATGAAAGTTCGTATCAGGGTTGGTGTATTTGGTCTTAACCTGAGACTTGCATCGCTAATACTTGCGACAATCAATATACTTTAGTTTTGGTCGTCCGGGGCTTTAACAGGTTCTGTGTACGCCTCTTCTGGGTATATTGAGAATCGTAGTGTATTGGGTGTGATGTCAAGATGGAAGTATCACTTCAGTCATGTTTGTTATAAACATGTCCACTATTGGTTTTACAATTGGATTTTAGATACTGGATGTGGTACATAATATATGTACTGATGTGCGGGATCTACTGATAAGCAGGAGACTTGCTTCAGATGAGATTGACCTGTGAGTCAGAAACTGGACGAGAGTCGCTGTTTTAATCGTAAGAACCTAGTTTTAGGAACTACCCTTTGGGTATGTACTTAAATAAGGAAACTGTTATAATGTACCTAGTTTGACTAGAAACATTATCTCTACATCTAGTATAACTCGTTGCAAGTATACCTTTATATTTTAGAACAATAAGTGTTTTATTTTATAAAGATGATATTAAGATAAGCACATTAGATGTGAATAACAGTATTTATATTTTGAATATAAATGAATCTCAAACATATAACATGACAAACAAATAGCTCAAACTGAATTAATCAGATGAGACTCATTTGTGGCATTGTTATCTGGGACACATTAACAAGACTCGTATATCCACACTTTCGAAGAGTGAGTACTAGAAAGGATTTGATTCTATTCAAATGATGTCTACGAATCTAGTTTATTAGGGAAAGTGCCTAAAACACATTTTACTTGGTAAAAGTGCAAGTGCTACCGATCTGTTAGCCCTCGTTCATAGTGACGTAAGTGGGCCCATGTTTAGCCAGGCTAGAGGTGGATATGAATACTTTGTAACCTTTATGGATGTGGCATCACGTTACGGTTATATGTATCTTATGAAACACAAGTTAGAAATTTTGACTAATTCAAAGAGTTTCGACACGAAGTATAAAAATAGATCGGCAAAAGTATTAAGACATTCCGGTTGGACCGTTGTGGAAAATACTTGAGCAATAAGTTTCTCAGTTACTTGAAAGAGTACAATATTCTTTCAAAGTTGACTCCTCCCCGAACACCTCACCTGATGGTGTGTCCGAATAGTGAAACCGAACTTTGTTGGACATGGTAAGGTTAATGATGAGTCGCTCTGAGCTACCATTTTCCTTCTAAGGATATACATTAAACAGTGCAATACTTATTTTGAATAAGGTTCCATGAAAATCTGTTAGATAGACTTCATATTAGATATGAACAGAAAAGAAACTGGGCTTCTCATTCCTAAAGATTTGGGTATGCTGGGCATATGTTTGGATGATACCAAACTAGAACCCAAATCGGATAAGTGCCTATTTTGTGGGTTATCCTAGGGAAACCAAAGTATAGTACTTATACAACTCATAAGAGAACAATGTAATTGTTGCTCTCCATGCGGTTTTCCTAAGAGGAATACCTATATGTAGTGTTAAGTGGGAGAAAAGTAAAACTCGATGAAAATCGGAGTAATACTGTTCAAGGTACTAATTCCTCAACGGAACACAAACAGTTCATCAGGGATGAAACTGTACCACAATCTTCGAATACACAAGAACCGCATTAGTCGAAGAGAGTCAGAAAACAACCTAGGGGTAGGGTTTCCGATATCACCTCATGAAGATGTCAATCTTATTGAGAAGACGAAGCGGCTACGTATGAGGAAGTGATACATGGTATCGACTCCCTATTATGGAAAAGTGCCATGAAGTCCGAAATGGATTCCATGTATACCAACCAAGTTTAGATGCTGGTTGTTGTACCAGAAGGCATTGTGCCTAATGGTACTATATGTGTTTTCTAGGAAGACAAACATGGATGGCAACATACAAACGTACAAAGCTAAGCTTGTAGCGAAAAGGAATCGTTATCAACATTGTGTCGATTACGACGAAACCTTTTACTCGTTGCCATAATTAAATCCATTCGGATAATGCTTGCTAATGCTGCATGTTTCATTTATGAAATATGACAGCTAAACGTCAAAACCACTTTCCTTAACGTAAACCTTTTAGAGGATGTTTATCAACATCCTGACGGTTTTGTCGTACCAAAACATGCAAACAAGGTTTGCAAGTTAAATCGATTTTTTTATGGATTGAAGCACGCATTGTGTTCTTGGAACCAACGTTTTGATGATATCATAATGGTATATGACTTCATTCAAAACGATAATGATTCTTGTGTATATAAGGAGGTTAGTGGGAGCGCACTAACAATGATTGTCCTTTATATTGATGACATATCATTTCTTGGAAATGACATTCCCATAATACAATCAGTGAAAGCTTGGCTTTCATGAAAATTCTCCGTAGACAACTTGGGAGAAACAACCTTTATTCTAGGAATAAGGATCTACTAGGATAGATATAAAAGTTGTTGGCACTCTCCGAGAACTCGTACATTGAAAGACATGTACGCGACCTAGTGTCTCATATGCTTTGAGCATATGGAGTCACAATCAGGCCAATCCAGGTGATGGTCATTGGATTGATGTTAAGAACATCCTTAAGTATCTTAGACGAACTAAGGATGCTTTCTTAAGCTATGGAGAAGAAGAACTTGAAGTGACTGGGTTCACTGCTGCAAGTTTCCTAACCGATAAAAACTACTATAGGACGTAATAAGGATACTATATGGTTTGAATAATGGAACAGTGAGCTGGAAATCTTCCAAGCAAGATACTGTTGCCGAATAAACAACAAAAGCGGAATATTGCTACAGCTGAGGTAGCAAAAGAAGCATTTTGGATCTATATAATCCTAATTAGATTAGATGTAGTTCTGTTAGCAGCTGAGCTAGGCTAAAACACATGGTAAAAAATTAATGGTCTCATCAACGATCCAAGTATGTACTTCAACCATTTCATCTGATTCCTAAGATCATACATCGTGGCGATGTGATGATCTAATAAATCGCATCAGATGATAACCTTGCAAATCTGCTGATAAAAACTATTTCTCAGTAGAAGTTTGAGCGACCCGTACATAGTTCAGGTGTAGGACACTTGAGTGATTGGCTATAGGCCAAGTGGAAGATTGTTGGACAATTATGACCCATAGCATCACTATTTGTTCAGAACATGGTGTTGTTGTACAAATTAACTATTTGACAAAGGAAATTGCTCTTTTATCATTTGTAATTGGATTACCGGGATATATAAATGATAAAAGTCCATATGATTAGTTCCGGATTAATAAGATATGAGACAATATTAATCCATTAAGGTTTAATCATTAAAATATCCTTAGTCGTAGTATTATCGAGATTGACATCCATAATGCGGAATAGACTAGTACTGCACTTGTGCGTGTTATGGGAGCATAACGGCATAGTTCTCATATATTTGGGTATTGGATACCCATGCAAGTGTAATAGGAGATTGTGTTTACCGATGGTACGGAAACAGCTTCGCTCTGGATAGACCCCTCGGATTCCATTGGTAGTATGACTATGTGTCTATGGAAGTCCGTATCAGGGTAGGTGTATTTGGTCTTAACCCGAGACTTGCATCGCTAATACTTGCGACAATCAATATATTTTGGTTTTGGTCGTCCGGGGCTTTAACAGGTTCTGTGTACGCCTCTTCTAGGTATATTGAGAATCGTAGTGTATTGGGTGTGATGTCAAGATGGAAGCATCACTTCAATCATATGGAGATGATGATCACGTAGGATAAAGAACTGGTACTCTTGTATGCTGCAGCTATCGGGATAATATGACTAGGTCATGTTTATTCTATTATAGAGACTAGTTACCATAGATCTTATATGTGCTTCGTACAGGGCAGACACAATTCCAGCCCCAGGCCTAGCATGTGACATCAGATACTGAATCGTAATACACAATACTACGTCTACTACGCCTGAAAAAAATTACATATTCGTTATCAGAATATTTCTGGAGAATTGGGTAGGCACGATGCTTTGCTAGAAGCCAACCATGTCTTGTAAATCGGTAAGGATGTGGTACTGGGTATGCACGTATTCGGATAGTCCGATAACCGTATTTACTGCCAACATATCCAGGGATCTCTTGGGTCGCTTCCCGTAGATTCACCGTTGAGATTTGACTCGAACAGAAAAATTAATCTGGGATTAATTATGAGAGAGAAAATTATTCTGGGATTAATTACGGTAATAATTAATCTGGGATAATTAAATGAGAAAGAATTAATCTGGGATTAATTACGTCGAGAATTTATCTGGGAATAAATTCATCGAGAAGAGAGAACGTGATTAATTTAGAATTAATCGGTAAAGTAAATTTAACAGTTAAATTAGATTTTACTGTTTAATTTATTTAATTGGGCTAAAATAATATATTAGATATATTAATTGAAATTAGATTTCAATACGAAATTAAAATTGGATTTTAATTCAAGCGAACGAATTAATTTAGAATTAATTCGCGAGCGATTTCCGTAATAAGTTTTCTAGGCATTATTATTTAATTAAATTAGATTTAATTACGTTGGGACGAAAAATTCATTTATTCAGAATAAACGAAACCAAGCTTGAAGTGTGTTGAGCGAACCACTTGAATTTTGAATTTAAAGTGGGTCCCACCAACTTACATCAACTTGTCACTATTTGTGATGGAAGTTGTTGGGAGCTTTTATGGAAACTTGTCCAACACACTTTGTATTTTCTTTTTTGGAAAAAGGATATACACCTTTTTGTTTTTGACTTTTGGTAATTGTTTTTAGAAAAGAAATACAAAAACACAAAAACTCCTCTCTCTCTCTCTCTCTCCTAACCCTCTCATGGCCGAAACTTCATATTTCCTTGGAGGAAATTTTTTCTTTCAATTTGTTCAAGCTAGCACTTAAAGGAGTGAATCAAGGTGATAAGGAAACTCACCCAAGTGTTGGAACACTTAAAGAAGGCTTGGAAGCTTCAGCTTCCATGGAAATGCATAAAAAGTCTTGAAACCCATCCGATCAAAGTAAGTTTTTCCGCAACTCTCTTAGATTATTCGCACTTTAATCATGCTTAGTGATCTTGTGGCATGTCTTGGAGACTAACACAACTAGTCTCTATAATCGGATAATCATTACATTGTCATATTATCCCGATGGTTGCAACATAATAGAAAACCGGTTATGTATCCCTACGTGATCATCATCTCCATATGACTGAAGTGATACATCCGTCTTGACATCACACCCAATTGGGTGTATTGGTCAAGCATAATTTTACTGAGGGTAGTAGGGAGTAGTGTTCACTAATCGGACTCCGTATTCGCCCATGAAGTCTTTTACCTTTTCACCGTTTAATGAAGTACCATGATCTACCATTATTGTCTGTGGTATACCAAATCGGTGAATTATATGTTCCTTTATGAACTTGATGATCTGCTCTTGGGAGATTTCTACAACTGGGATGGCTTCCACCCATTTAGTGAAGAAGTCGGTGGCAATGACGATGAAAGTATGCCTCTTACTTGATGCAGGATAAATCTTCCCTATCAAGTCTATCGCCCATCCCATAAATGGCCATGGTTTAATGACTGGGACCATCTCAGTTGCTGGAGCCCTCTGAATATGTTCGTGCTTCTGACAAGTAATGCATCCTTTGGCATATGAGGTGCACGATTCTCCCATCTTTGGCCAATAATAGCCGCTTCGTATAATCAACCATCTCATCTTTACCCCGACTTGGTGAGCCCCAAAAATGCCTTCATGCACTTCGGCCATGATCATTTGACTGAGGGTAGTAGGGAGTAGTGTTCACTAATCGGACTCCGTATTCGCCCAGAAAGTCTTTTACTTTTTCACCATTTAATGAAGTACCATGATCTACCATTATTGTTTGTGGTATACCAAATCGGTGAATTATATGTTCCTTTATGAACTTGATGATCTGATCTTGGGAGATTTCTACAACTGAGATGGCTTCCACCCATTTAGTGAAGAAGTCGGTGGCAACGACGATGAAAGTATGCCTCTTACTTGATGCATGATAAATCTTCCCTATCAAGTCTATCGCCCATCCCATAAACGGCCATGGTTTAATGACTGGGACCATCTCAGTTGTTGGAGCCC
Source organism: Zanthoxylum bungeanum (assembly GCA_019454045.1). Classification (NCBI taxonomy): domain Eukaryota; kingdom Viridiplantae; phylum Streptophyta; class Magnoliopsida; order Sapindales; family Rutaceae; genus Zanthoxylum; species Zanthoxylum bungeanum. Next base: position 26,666 of record SKCR01036330.1, on the reverse strand, counting down.
TCTGAATAGGTTCGTGCTTCTGACAAGCAATGAATCCTTTGGCATATAAGGTGCACGATTCTCCCATCTTTGGCCAATAATAGCCGTTTCGTACAATCAACCATCTCATCTTTACCCCGGCTTGGTGAGCCCCAAAAATGCCTTCATGCACTTCGGCCATGATAGTTTTGGATTCGGATGGCCCTACACATTTCAACAACAATCCATCTTGTCGTTTCTTATATAGCACATCTCATGATAATATATAGTTCAAAGCTTTAAGCTTTAGCTTTTGATCCTTCCCTGCTTTGGGCTGCTTTAGGAATGTCTTGATTTCGTTTCTCCAATCGTCCTTTTTTCCGGCTTCGATAACCATGGAGTTCGTATCTTTAGCTCGCCTCATGAGGACTGGTTCAACCTTTTCGCTCCTGTATACCCTACCTATGTTTGTATGTTTATATCCGGAGGCTGCTTGGGCTAAGCTATTGGCCAATTCATTCTTCGCCCTCGGAATGTACTCCAATTCAGCGTGATCAAATCGTTCTACTAATTCTTTGGCCACATCTAATAATGCCATTACTGATGGGCTTTGACATTTGAAAGCTCCTATCACTTGTTGAATTACCAGCTGCGAATCTCCCTTGATGGACGCATGGTTTATTCCCATATTGGTTTATTCCCATATTGAGGAGCATCTATAGCCTAAGTATCAAGGCTTCGTATTCGGCCTGGTTATTAGTGCAGTATTCGGTCAACTTGACTAAGAATCGGAAAGATTCTCCCAACGGGCTGACTAGGACTAATCCTATTCCAGCTCTCTTCATTGTGCTGGATCCATCGAAATACATCGTCCATGGTTTCAGACTGCATTCATCCAGATCCATTTCTATTTCCTTTATCGTGCTCAGACATGGATGGTCGGCCAAAAAATTGGCCAAGGCTTGATTTTTAACGGCCCTTTGGGGTTCATGCCGTATATCAAATTCTGAAAGTGATAGTGACCAAAAACCGACTCTTTGATGCAAGATGGGACGAGAAAACATGTACTTTTTTATATTAATTCTTGTAATCAAGTACACTATATTCGGCCTAAGGTAGGCTCGTAATTTAGTACATGTGAAGTATAAAGCCAAACATAATTTCTCCATGGGGAATAGTTACATTCATAATTCAGCAATTGTATGCTAATATAGTAAATGGCTCTCTCGATGTTCATGTCGTCATCTTGCGCGATCATCCCAGCTATGGACTGCTCTTCAGCCGCTATGTACAACTTTATTGGCTTTCCTGGCATTGGAGGTACCATCACCGGCGGCTGTGACAAGTACTTCTTCAGGCTGTCAAATTCTTATTGATGTTCCTCGGTCCAGACGAATTCGTCCTCGCCTTTTAGCTTTAATAAGGAGGAGAACACTTTTGTTTTCCCTGCACAGTTGGAGATGAATCGCCTTAAAAAGTTAATTTGCCCTAAAAACCTCTGCAACTCTTTTTTATTTCGTGGTGGCATAGCTTCGGTGATTGCCTGAGACTTATTGGTGTCGATCTCAATTCCCCATTGGTGCACTAGAAACCCTAGGAAATTTCCTGCGCACACCCCAAAAGCACATTTGGCAGGGTTCATTCTTAGTTTGAACTTTCTCATTTGTTCGAAGGCCGTTGCTAAATGGCCAAAATGTTCGTCTATAGTCACAGATTTAGCCACTATATCGTCCACATAGACTTCTACGAATTCGCCAATCATGTCATGAAAGATCAAGTTCATGGCCCGCTGATAAGTGGCACCAGTATTTTTCAGGCCGACTGGCATGACCGCCCATTCATAACACCCTAGAGAGCCTGGGCATCTAAAGGTCGTCTTATATACATCATCTTCGGTGATGTAAATCTGATTATAGCCCGCATACCCATCCATAAACGAGTATACTTGATACCCCGCCGTGGAATCCACTAGGGAATCTACTGTCGGCATTGGGTATTGATCCTTTGGTGTTGCCATGTTTAAATTTCTGAAATCTATACAGATCTTTATCTTTCCATTCTTTTTCGTAACTGGGACAATATTTGACAACCATTCCACATATCTGGCTGTCCTAATGAATTTTGCCTCTAACAGTCGTTCAACTTCTTTCTTAATGTCAGGCATGACATTAGGCGCAAACCTCCGGGGAGGCTGCCTGTGAAGCCTATGACTTGGCATGATTGGCAGCCTATGCTCTACCAACGTCCTATCTAAGCCAGACATCTCATTGTAGTCCCATGCAAAACAATCTTTGTATCTTTTCAACAAACAAACTAACTTTTCACGTACCTAGGGCTCAAATTCCTTGCTGACGTAAGTTATGCGCCTATCGTGCTTATTCCCCAGATTTACCTCGTCCAAAGCATCTTGTCCTCTTGAGATGTTTGTCTTGCGTCGTCCATTCAGGGTGAACTCTTCTTCATTCGATTCTCCTCCTTCCATCAAGTAGTCCACTCCACATAGTTCTTTTATTTTATCCCCCGTCCGGTGTGCCAGCAATTTGCCTCTTAAGGCCGAAATAGCGGTCTGTGCTTCGTCCTCACTTCTTCGCTATATCACATAGGCCAATAAATTGGCCTTCGAGGCCGCAAGAGCGGCTTGCTCCTTATTCTGGCCGTACTTCATTCGAATCGATGTGTGTCGGTTCTCCAAATACCACTGTGGTTGGTCTCGTCTGTGTGAACAAATCGTCTAGCAATCCAGAGGGGTAAAACTCGTCATTCTGAGCCACCCCTTTATTCAAAACTCTGGTCGGCCCATAGTTCCCTTCGTACATGAAGTACTCGACCGAGTTTGTCTTCGCAGCGAAAGGCTTATTATCGGCATGCACTATCTCTACTTCGTCCCTCTGGTTCCAGAAAACCAGACATTGATGAATGAATGAAGGGATGCATCGGCTGCCGTGAATCCAGTCTCGTCCCAGCAGCATATTATATGTGGTTGGTCCATCTATGACGAAAAATACCACTGTCTTCGTAGTACCTTCCACTTGCAGGTCCAATGGAATAACTTCTTTTGCTGTCGTCGCCCTTCCATTAAAGCCGGTAAGCATCACTTTCGTAGGGAGAATGTATTCTTCGGACTTTGCCAAATGTCCTAGCATCCTAACTGGTATTGCAGTAATGGTCGCCTCGTTATCAATTAGCACTTTGGTGATAGGTATCCCATTAGCCTTTGCCTTTACATACAACGGCCGCAGGTGCTTCGTTATTTGTGTTGGTGGCTTCGGGAAAAACACTCTATCTGATATACCTATTTCCATTGCTTGATCGCCCTCAACGTGTGGCGATTCCTCTTCCATGTCCCATCTGGAAAGTGGTAATGTGGCTGGTGAACCTTGTGAGACATGATTGACAGTCAATCTCCGTTTTTTAGCTCTGGTGAGGGTCCGTTTTACCTTAGGCATTCCATACAAAACAAAGAACGGATATCGTCCCAAATATTCTCCCAATGTCCCGACTGTAGGATTACCAGCTTCATATAATTCTCTGAGAAGCCGATTCTGTGAAATTCCATTTCTCCTTGATTCAGCCATGATGTCTATTTCTTCTTCTACATCGGCCATCTCCTCATCTTCAGCTTCCCTGTCTGTGATTGAGAGCGCTGTAAATTCAGTTTCGTCACCCTCATAAACGTCCTCGCTTGTTCTAGCTTCCCAATTGTTATCTCTCATGAATTTCCCAGGCAATAGGTAATGATTAGCCACCACAGGCGGCATACTGGCGAACTGAATGACGATATGCGGCTCTTCATCGTCTGTTTCGTCCTGTTTCTGTCTATCGAATTTAGTGCGTTCGTCACAACTTATCACCGTTCCTTCTTTGTCGTCTCCCCCTTTTTTATTTACTTCTGTTTTCTCTATGTGGAGGAGGGCCACAACTTGTGGTGGCCTTCGTTTCACCTTGTCGACGCATCAAACGGCCATAATTCCTTTGGTGTCGCCTCAACTACGTCCTTGTCATTTCGTCTACAGGGGGATAGTTCCTGCCTAGCCGCTGGCCCGAGTGTGGCTTTTGGTACGAATGCCAAACATTGAGCTGATTAATATTCGGCCTGAACGTCCTTACATTCTGGACGAAAATTGAATTCTCCCCATAAACCTTGGAGCGAAGGTCCGGGGCTGCCATGATGATGGCTTTCTCTTTGCAGGCCTTTCGCAAGTGTCTTCTAACTCTTTCATCCATTCCATGTCGTTCTTGCATCGAATACAAATGTTCTGCTGGTCTCCTTACTCTGAAGGTTCCTTAATCATTTCCAGAGCGTTTGGACGACGATGGTGCTGTCCTTCGTCTAGCACTAATTTGACTTTCGGCAGGTTCACCTTGGCAAGGTCTGGATTGATCATGTTCAACCCCACCGATTTTGGAAAATGGTAGCTGTCCACGGCCATCTTTTTCTCGAACGTGATTCATCCGGATTCTATGGCGTCCTGTAAGACATTACGAAAAACAAGGCAATTATTAGTTGTGTGAGACCATGCATTGTGCCACTTACAATATTTTTTACTACCGATCTGCTCGGCTGCTGGCAACGTATGTCGGTCGCTCAAGCTAATTTGCTTGTCCTATATATAACTAGTCAAATATAGCATCGACTTTAGTAATATCAAAGGAGAAATTCCTGCCATTTCTATCATTCTTTTCATTTGCTTGGGGTTCCGCCCACATTTTGCAAACGTAAGGTTTTCCTTTAACCAACTCGGCCAGACATAAACCGACCGACTCGGTATCTATTTCGCCCTCATTTCATAGTCAATATTCCTGTAATATGTCCCTTTGCTCGAATTCTTCATTTGCTCATCTTCTCGTAATAATCGCTCATAACGCACCACACCAGTGGTGAGTTGGGGGAGGTCCGAAAACTCGTAATCTTGAAACTTCTTTTTCAGATCGAGATTTAAGCAACCTTGAGCGATCCTCAGAAATTCTTTTTCGGGCAAAGGCACGTAACATCGGCCTCGGGCTACCTTAAACCGTTGTAAAAATGTCTCGGCCCACTCTCCTGGCAATTGTCTTAAGTTTGCCAAATCGGCTAAGGCCACTTCAGATTCAGCCTTGTAAAATTACGCATGAAACAATTGCTCCATCTGCTGCCAACTTTCTACCGAATTGGCCGGCAGACTGACATACCAGGAGAAAGCTACCCCTGACAGTGATCCGTGAAATAATCTTAGTTTGTGGAAATCATTGACTTCCCCACACTGGAGGGTAAATCGTCTTACGTGTTCCATGGTAGAAACTTCCCCAGACCCCGTAAAGAGGGAAAAATCTGGTATCTTGTAGTTTCTAGGCCATTGATAGGCCACATCGACCCAATCAGGATACGGTTTCCGATATCTTGGCCGAATTGGCCGTATGCCTAGACCAAATTGGTTTTGAAGGATCTCGATCATTTGCTCCCTTAGCATATCATTGCCATTAAATGGCATAGCTATGGGCGGCGGCTGCAGTCCTCTCAAAAGTGGGATATAATTATGACTCTGCCCCTGAGAAACCTGGACACCCTGAGGCATCACCACTTCATTTTGTGCCATATTTGGCCTTTGGTGTATATCCGACCCCCTAATTGTGGGCCATTGCCTCCAGGACTTATTCCTCCCCTGAGAACCGAAGGGATGTTGGTCCACTGTGGAGGAACATTACTAGGACCAGTCTCTTGACTGCTCGCTGCAGAGAGGGGCGTAGTCCACGGCAGCGCCGTCCCGCCGTTTACACATTTGGCCATTAATTCATTCATCGAGCTTAGATGTTTAGCCATGTTTTCATAATGTGAATCGGTAGTTGATACGAATTTATGTATGACATGCGCATTTTGAAGCCTAACCTGTTCGACAACATCCTGTGTGAATTCACCGAACAACGCGCGCACCGCGTTAGGGCTGAGTTCTCTCATAGATTCGTATCGATTAGCATCTGCTAGACCCTCGAATTGACCCACTATGGCTGGAACATTGGGCTGGTTGGTTTGCTCCAGTCCTCCTTCCTCCGCAGTTGAGCCAGTTTGAGCGTTTCTTTTCGCAGGCATCTCCACTCTTTACACCAAATCTCCCACTGTGGTCGCCAAAAACTGTTTGCGCAATTTTTTATGCGTGAAGAAAGAAGAGCGTGTAAGGTTCAAACCTCCTGAGACAATGTCCCAGCAAGGGGTGTTTGATTAAGTGAATAAGCCTCCAAGGGGCGCAAACACACAAGTTACAGTCCTAAGATTACAATCTAAGAAATGAAAAATAAAAATATGTTCATTTGAGTCTTCATTTGATCGGGGATTTTCTCTTGGCATAGATAAGCTTTTATAGTGAAGTTTGTCAACCGTTTTAAGCGGTTCCAGTATCTCCTTGCAGTAGCTGGATCGTGCCTGTAACCGCTGAGCTGCGCGTCTCAACTGCTTGGTTGTGGAGGAAAACTGTCAAACTGCCATGATCGTGGGAGTAACCGTATCATGGGTTTTCATCCTAAACGTAACCGCATCATGGGCTTTCGTTCTAACCGCTGGTCCGATCGCCCCACGCTCTTTGTCGCCCTTTGGTTCATCGCCCTTTCTCCCTTCGCTCTTTCTTTAGTCTCAGGGCGATTTCGTTCTACGGTGGAGATTTTCGTCTGTTAACAAATATAAAATTCAAATGCAATCTCAACTCTCGTTTCGAAACAGGTCTCTGCTAAGCTAGCTTCTTTCCGTGATCTGTTTTGCTTAATTATAAATCTTTATTGGATATTTCCAATTGATTTTGTGATTGAAAAATCAAAATGTCACTTGCGTTCCAACGAATGCCACAATTTTTACTGTAATTTCTTTCACTCTTTTTATTACTTTTCTTCTGCTTCGATTGAGACTTGTCAATGGCGGCATTTGTTTATTTTGTTTTTTTTTTAACTTTATTTGATGCCAACTTTTTGTACTCTTGACGTGGACTTGTAAAATATATTTTGTTCTCATTAGACTCATAAAATAGACAAATAATAATAATTAGAAATGTCAATTTACAGACCGAAATTTGTCCATTTTAGTCTAGTCCTAATTATATATTCAGGGTAAAAAATCTCTCAAATTTTATATCGAACGATAATCAAGATTTGAGATTTTCTTTTATCCCCTGTCCGCACCATTTGTAGTAGTGTTAGTTGAGTATTTGGCGCTCCGATAAAGTGCCATCATACTTGTGCCAAAATGGCACAAGTGAATTTAGTGTGATACTGTAGCAATAGATCAGTGTGCGTTATTATTTTGTTTTTAATTTTTGCAATGTAAATTTAGTGTTTGAAGTTAAATTTAAAAATTTGGTACAAAATTTACACTAAATTTAGAGTTGCGTTGAGTTAGTTACCCTAAAGATACAAACCTCTAAAAGATTCGCATAATCTGATAAGCATAGTCATTAAATTAAAATTTCTTTTCTGGGATGTGTTTAATAGAATGAAAGATCGAAGTTGAAGTTGTTATCTGTTATCGTCATGGTAACGTCCCTATTCTCTCTTTCTTCTATAATGTGTTATTATTATACACGTTAATATGGACAGGTTCATTGAAGCAAACTAATACCCGCAATAGTTTTGTGGATTTTATGTCGTATGGAATCTGATTTTATCATAAATGATGATGCATCAAGGATCAACTTGAAAATGAGATGATTAAGAGCCTATTTGATATTGCTGAATAAAATAATACAAATGAGAATATAAATTTATAAACACCAACCTTTTATGAGCCGATTTTTAAGAATAAGTTTTCTTATTAGATTTGTAACAATTGGTATCAAAGCAGATACCACACATAATATGGGATCAGATGTACCATATTGAGTATGGGATCGATATCAATGCGACTTCGTGACTGTTGTTATGGACAAGACGACATGGAGAGGGATGCTAGGGGATCTGTAAAGTCACTCAATTGAGGATGATGGACCGTCGTGGACATCATTTACAAAATATGGTAGAATACTTTTTTTTTTGCCTATGATCCCAAATGCCACAAGGGTTAAATAGAATAATAAAAATGATCCTAGTGAAGCCTAGTGTAGCCTCGTTACTATTTTTGTTGACAAGGCGACATGGAGAGAGCTGCTACTTGAAGACGAGATCGGTAAAATCACCCAATTGGGAATGATGGATTGTCGTGGACATCAGTTACAAAACATGACCGAATACTATGATCTCAAATCCTACAAGAGTTGAATATAATAATATAAATGAGAATATAATTATTGAACACTCTATCTTTATAATCCATTTTTTAAAAATGAGTTCTACCCATAAATTAATTTATAACCCAAGTTCTATAGTTTATATAATTTTAAATTTGTGAGAATAATAAATAGAGTACAACATTGTCTGATAGGGGAATCCCACTTTTAATCTCCGTAGAAGAACCATAAGTTTTCGAAGTTTTTCATTGGTGATTTTCTAAATTTTCCAATGAAAAATTTTGTGAATTTTAAATCACTAAACTTTGACTATATATTTTGCTTTTGGGTGATTTTCTAGGATCTTGTTTTTTGTTCGTCAAGATTTGCAATTATATTTATGAAGTTAGGCATCAAAGATTGAACAATCGTGTTAGATAATATGATGATGATGCGAATCTAATTACGTGATTTCTTGGTTGAGAAGAACAAATACATAAAGTCAACGAGCAAAAACATAACTTTGCTTTCATAAATCACAAGCAAAATGGAAGATGTAAACAAATATTTTGTTAAATCTCTATGACATGACCTCTTAGAGGTGATTTCGAGGAGTGTGGTTTGATGGTAAATGATTTATGATTTGGTTGTTAGGTCATGAGTTTGAGTTTATGGGGTGTATTTCTTGTAAGAACTTGTGGCAACTTGAGGTTTTACCTGTTCCGCTTAAATTCGAGTTGGATAATACAGAGATTCCAAAATTTCTAAAAAAAAAAAAAAAAAAAAAAAAAATATCTTAGAGGTACCAAAACATAAATTTAATCGTCCATTTTCAAATCATTGATAATTGATCTCTCATCATGGCTTCACAATCCTGCTGAGATTTTATAACATAAAACTAAAATCTTAGTTTCTTAATCTTGAAAATGAAGCCATTGATATTTGACTAATAATTAATTGTGCCAAAAATTTCTTCATTACTTCAGTAGAAGGTCATTTTCCCACAAGAAAATATGCAAAGCTTGATGCCACATCTCATTGCATGCGCGGCATTATGAGTCTTCAACATGGATGATTTCTTGTTTACTTCGTGATTTAGTACCAATTTTGCTGATTTGCTTAGCCATATTTCATAATTACAAAAAGATATTCTCTGATAATTTTCTTTTATTCCTAGATTTAGAATTTGTTTATGATAGAATGCGGATGCAATCATTACAAGAAACATGGTTCTTTAAAGTCCAAAATATTAGCGTCGTTTAAAAAATCATGGACACACTTACAAAGTGGTTCTTTACTCCCAAGTATAAGAGTGTCGAAGTAATAAAATATCTCGGTAAGTCCGAGATCGATCCACAGAGAATAGATTTAGTAAAATAAAATAACATGTTGGAGTAAAAATAAAAAGGCTGAATTGATTGAAGTGATAAATAATTATTAAATTGGAATGTAACAATAAATTAAAATACTGTGGCTAAGGGATCCACTCTTAATATTTCAAATATAAAAAAAAAAAATCTTAATTTTTATAATATATAAATTGTCAGTATTACCTAGTTAATTTACTTCAGAGATTAATTATGCCAAAAAATATAAAACCTAGCTATATAGGCGGTGATAACATTTGTTTATAACAAGTCCAGTTAGGTACTCAATTATGCCAAATAAATAAAACCGGTCATAAAGACGGTAACGAAATTTGTCAATAATTAGTCCAAAATTAAATTACTCTATTATATAATATGGGGTAAAGTATTAATTGTGCCAATTAAGATGAGATTGTCTACAGCAAATCAAGACACCCGCAAATATAAGAGTACATTAAATATTAGTTTTCAGATTACGCAAATATAAGAGTACATTAAATATTAGTTTTCAGATTACAATTCATATATTATAATATAAGTAATGAGGACTATCCTTTCATATTAAGAGTTTCACTCTTTACCCGAGCAGAATAGAATTAGCTAGTCATGCTTTGAAAAATAACACACATAATTTTATTATTAAAAGAAAAAAAATTGCAACAAAGCTTGGAAAATAAATCACACGAGACACTTATTCCAAATTCTTCAAGAGAGAAAGTGAAAAAACATGAAGAAAATGAGAGGTGAGCACCGCTATTTATAGTAGAAGTGTTCATCACTCAATTTTTAATTACAATTTTCCAAATCAAATACAAACAATAAACTTTTACTAATTTATTTTTTTTGTTTTTTTTTTTTGTTGATCATTTTGTAAACATTTGTCACATTTCAACTTTTATTTTTTATATTTTAGTTCTATTTTATTTTCTTAAAATTAAAATTACATGCAACACACATTGACTTCTTCACCAATTTCGATCTTGAAAACCTCAGAACTATAAAATCTTGAAACGAGCAAAGTTGTAGATATTTGCGTCTTCTTTCATCTCGAACTAGAACGCCTCAATCCAATATCGGAGTAAGAAGTTATGGCCAAAATACAAAAATTACGCAAAGTTTGAATTTCCGAAATGGTATACTGTTAGAATGCCTTTTAAGTTTCCGGCCTCCAAAATCCAAATGTCACATCCATTTTTATAGTTATACATCCAAAGTATTATTTCACTTACATCACAATAAAAATATATAAAAAATAAATTTAATTATTATTTCACAAATGTGCTAAATTAATGGGATTAATGAAACTATACAAGTGTAAAATGATTAATTTTCCTTTTAATAAATGTACACTTTTTAGTTTTCATCACACCCCCAATCAGCTTATTACTAGTCCCTAATAATTTTTTAAAAAAAGCTAAAAATTCTTATCCAAGTTAATAATAATTTTATTTCTTTCTAAATTATCAAATATGCAAATTCTCCTGTACTGTTTACCATTCTTCTATACACACATAAGACAATGTACTAATCAATTTATTGTACCCACAATATTCATAGGTCTTGTTGAAAAAAGAGTAATATTTTTATCCTAAAATTATATTTGACTTCATACTTTTTTGGCAATGAGAGTTTATTTATAAACACTAAAAAAGTTTTTTTTTTTTTTGTATGTGGCTAATACATGTTCAATCATTGTAACGAGTTTTGGGTTAGTGACTCCCAAACAAGTTAGCTTTAGGGCACTAGGTGTTAAGATATCCATACGAACTTAATTGCTCGGATCTCAGATGTCAAAAAGAAGAAGTATTTGATTCCTTTAAGCTTTCTCTTCAACCCATGTAACAAATTTTGGGCCAATGACTCTCAGACCAGTTGGCCTATGAAACTAAGTGTTAAAAAACCCATACGAACATAATTGCTTGAGTTAGAGAGGCTATGAAATCGAACTTATTCAAATATTTTTTTTACAAACTTAAGTTCTACCATTATACGCGAATAATCACTGCTAGCTGAGATAAGATGTCTGGTTATCAAGTAAAAACTTGATTATTATTATTATCATTTTTTAAAATAACTCAAATCGTACCGTTTTACACGAACAATCACTGCTTACTGAGGCAAGATGTCTGGTTACTAAGTAAAAGCTTATTTTTTGAATAAAAATAGATATTCTACTACCTTTAAGTGCTACCTCGAACAAACTATAGAACTGAATATTATAAACTTTTCACTAACAACTCACGGTCATATGTTATCGTGTATGTTGATAATATCTGTCAAATGAGCATATGGAAATCAAATTTAATCAATATTATGGAGAATTCACAAATTTGAATGATTCAAAAAGAAAGAAATAAAAATAACTTGTTACGAAACACATTGAGATGCGTCTCAGGCGCGAAGACTCCTTACACTGCCATCTCTGAACAACAATTCCACTTGATTTGCCAAAAAATTATTATTGGTTTGTGTGTAGTTTTGTTTAATAAAAAATTAAAAGAAAATCAACACAAAAATATTTTTTTCATACAAAACAACATAAAATATATATATATATATTTTTTTAAACAAAACAATTTTTATTTTATTTTATTTTTTTATAAAAAATAAAACACAAAAGTGAAAACTATCTAGTCAACTATCCCATCCCTCAACCAAATTGAGACATTGTATATAATGTCTAAATAAGAAGAAGTAGAGTTTAGAAGATATCACCTGGTTATTGTGGAAAAGACAATTGACTCAACAACATTACTGTTTAACCCCAAAAGCGTTACAGATTAAGATTCAATTCCAATAAACGCTTCTTGCTACGATCGTTTTCTGACCAGTCCAACTTGGAAATAATTGGGTCGATTAATTCACCAATTTTTTCTACAGTAAGTACAATATCTTTTTTCGGTTTTGAAATGAACCCGAGTCCTTTAGCATCCTCCAGAAATACTAAAAGGAAATCGAAAAAATATTCTACATTAAGTGGTCCAATGGGTTTTCGATGAATGTTTAAATTTGTCCATGACACAACTATGAATATTTCTTCCAACTTGCCTAGCTCACCTGGTAAAGCAATAAAAGCATCAACATGATTAATCATTTCAGTGAGTCTTTCAGACATATATGAGATAATGTATTCTTCTCCATTTGATTTTCCAATGAGATGTCTGTCTGCCAAAGTTTTTGGGATGATTCCTAAAACTTGACTTCCTTATTCTCGCAAGGCCATTGAAACACATTCCATCAATTCAAGATTGCCACCGCCATATACTAAGTGCATATTTCTTTTTGCCATAACTCTACCCAATTCTTTTGCGGCCTCAACAAATTCTGGTTTAGTACTAGAGCTAAATCCACAAAATAAAAGAGTTTTTTTTGTGCATATTTCATTACCCGGATCAGATTGATATCGACTGGTCACACTGACGCCGAAACTGATGTCAGGTCTAGTACATAGCATATCATACATTATGCTTCCAATACAAGAAGCATATGGCAAGTTAGACATCCTAACTCTCTCTTCCTCAGTCTGAGGTGCCATTTTCTTCAAAAGATGTATGCCGTATCGGAAAGGTACATTTGCTGCCTTGCAGTTGATAAAACTGTACCTTTCTAACATCTTACCTATGTACATCGATTGCGACAACCCTATAAACTTCCTAACTCTATCCCGTTAGAGCCTTATACCTAGTATATAGGAAGCTTCACCTATATCTTTCATGGAGAAGTTCTTGCAAAGGTAGGCTTTCACATTTTGCATCAATCCTATATCATTTCCTATGATAAGGATGTCATCTACATACAATACTAGGAAAAATATCATGCTCCCACTCACTTTCTTATAAACACATGGTTCTTTCTCGTTCTTGATGAATCCAGATAATCTAATTATCTCACCAAAACGACGATTTCAGCTTCGAGATGTCTGTTTAAGTCCATAAATAGACTTTTGGAGCTTACAAACCAAGTTTGAAGTCTCACTTGATACAAAACCCTCTGGTTGTTCCATATAGATATCCTCCTCAAGGAATCCATTTAGGAAATCGGTTTTCACATCCATCTGTCATATCTCATAGTCGTGATATACAGCAATGGCTAAAAGAATCCTAATGGATTTTAGCAGGGCTACTAGTGAAAATGTTTCCTCATAGTCAATCCCAGGACGTTGAGTGTAACATTTCACTACCAGTCGAGACATAAAGGTTTCTACCTTTCTATCGGGCCCTCACTTCCTTTTGTAAACCCATTTACAACCAATAGGTTTAACTCCTTCAGGAAGTTCAACTAAGTCCCAGACCTTATTGTCATGCATTGAATCCATTTTGGATTTCATGGCTTCCTGCCATTTTCCCGAATCGATATCCAATATCGCTTCTTTATACGTAGTCAGATCTGTTTCCTCCAAGAGGAGAACATCAAGGCTCGTATCAGATGTTAAAAATAGTCTTTCAGGAGGCCTTGATATTCTATTCGACTTACGTAGAACTTGTGTTGTAGATCCTTCACCTAATTGGATCTCTGGTTCCATCTCAGGTTTCTTACTGTTGGGACCAAACTCATCAAGTTCAATCTTTCTATAATTCCCACTATTTCTCAAAAATTCATTTTCAAGAAAAGTGGAAAAGCAAACAACAAATACATTTCGTTGCTCAGAATCATAGAATTGATATCCCAAAGAATTTTCAGGATATCCAACGAACCTATATTTATACCATTTGGGTGCTAGTTTATCCCGCTGCGCAACTCTAACGTATGCAGGACAACCCCAAATCTTTAAATGCCTAAGACTTGGATTTCTACCGAACCATATTTGATAAGGGGTCGTAGAAACAACTTTTGATGGAACCCTATTAAGTATGTGGGCAACAGTAAGTAAAGTGTAACCCCAAAGGTAATAAGGAAGATCTATATAGCTCATCACTATTCGCACCATATCCAATAAAGTACGATTTCTACGTTCAGACACTTAATTGTGTTGAGGTGTTCCTGGTGGGCTATATTGGGCAATAATTCACTTCTCCCTTAAATAAACAACAAAAGTGGATTATTGCTGCAGTTGAGGCAGCAATAGAAGCCTTTTGGATCGATAATAATCCTAATCAGATTAGGAGTAGTTTTGTTCGCAGCTGAGCTAGGCTACAGAACAGGCTAAAGAATTAATGGTCTCATCAACGATCCATATATATACTTCAAATATTCATTTGATTCGTTCGGATCATACATTGTGGCGATGTGATGATCGAATAAATCGCATCAGACGATAATCATGCAAATGTGCTGACGAAAACATTTTCTCAGCAGAAGTTTGAGCTAACCGTACATAGTTCGGGTGTAGGACACTTGAGTGATTGGCTATAGGCCAAGTCGGAGATTGTTGGAAAATTATGACCCATAGCATCACTATTTGTACAGATCATGGTGTTGTTGTACAAATTAACTATGTGACAAAGGGAATTGCCCTTTTATCATTTGTAATTAGATTACCAAGATGTATAAATGATAGAAGGTCCTTATGATTAGTTCCGGATTGAGATGATATGAGACGATATCAATCCACGAAGGTTTAATCACTAAATATCCCTAGTCAGAGTATTATCGAGGTTGGACATCGATAATGCGTAAAAGACTAGTATTACACTTGTGCGCATTGTGGGAGCATAACAACATAGTTCTCATATATTTGGGTATAGGATACTCATGCAAGTGTAATAGGAGGTTGTGTTTACCGATAGTACGGGTACAGCGTCGCTCTGGATAGACCCATCAGAATTCCATTGGTAGTATGACTATGTGTCTATGGCAGTCCGAATTAGGGTAGGTTTATTTGGTTTTAACCTGAGACTTGCACCGCTAATACTTGCGATAATCAATATACTTTGGTTTTGGTCGTCCAAGGCTTTAACAGGTTCTATGTACACCTCTTCTGGGTATATTGAGAATCGTAGTGTTTTGGGTGTGATGTCAAGACGGAAGTATCACTCCAGTCATAGTGGAGATGATGATCACGTAGGATACGGAACTGGTGCTCTTATGTACTGCAGTCATCAGGAAAATATGACTAGGTCATGATTATCTGATTATAGAGACTAGTTACCAGAGATCCGATATGTGCTTCGTACGGGACATACACAATTCCAGCCCCAGGCCTTGCACGTGACATCCGATGCTGGATCGTAATACGAAATACTACGTATACTACACCTGAAATAGATCATATATTCCTATAAGAATATTTCTGGAGAATTGGGTAGGCACGATGCTTTGCTAGAAGCCAACCATGTCTTGTAAATCGGTAAAAGTGTAGTACTAGGTACGTACGTGTTCGGATAGTCCGATGACCGGATTTACTGCCAACATATCCGAGGATCTCATGGGTCGCTTCCCGAAGATTCACCGATGATATTTGACTCGCACTTTATTAATCTGTGATTAATTATAAGAGAGAGAAAATTAATCTGGGATTAATTACAGAGATATTTTATCTGAGATAAAATATTAATTAAAGAGAGAGAACGATTAATTTGGAATTAATCGATAAAATAATATATTCGATATATTATACGAAATTGGATTTCGACGCGGTATTGAAATTAGATTTTAATTCGGGCAAACGAGTTAATTTAGAATTAATTCGCTAGCAACGTGAATAGTAATTTTGCTAGGCATAATTATTTAATTAAATTTGATTTAATTACGCCGCAACGGAAAATTCGTTAATTCAGAATTAGCGAACCCGAGCCCGGGAGTGTTTGCGAGCCCACTCGCATTTTGAATCGAGTGGGGCCCACTTGTCACATCAGTTGTCACATCACTTGTCATATTTAGTTGCTTTTGGTGATGGGTTTTGGTGACAATGATGATAACTTGTTTTACACTCCAATTTGTGTAAGAAATTAAATGTAAAATACCAAATATTTGGTATAACATTTAATTGGTTTTTGAAATCAATTTTTTACACACAACACTTTTGACTTTCCTCTCTCATTCTTCTCTTCTCCTCTCACGGCCTTGGGCCATTTTTCTTCCCCAAAAAATTACGGCAATTGCCGAGAATGAAGAGGAAGAAATTAGGGAATTTTGTGGTAAAATTTCCAAGGTGCTAGCACACATCCGGAGTCTTACGAAGGTGATAGGGAAACCCACTCGTGGGCATGGAATGCACACCAAGCTTGGAGCTTGAAGGACCGAAAATGGAGCACAAAAATTGGTGATTGTCGTGAGCTTCTTGGAGTCAAAGCTTGAAGATTTTGTTGTTCCTCGCATCGCAAAAACCGTTCAAAGTATGATTCCGCCATATTTATTTTGAGTATTCACACATGTTTCTTGCTTGAAATCGATCTTGGGACTAACCTAGAAACCCAACAGTTCAAAACATAAATACTGACAGCTCCTCCATCCTTGAGTTCAGCTCGGAACAATTTTTCGACCTTCGATAAAGTTCGATCTCTTGATTTGCCTCGAACAACTCCTTGAGTGTTTGCATGATGCTCCAAACATCTGGTACCTCTATGTACTATCTCAGCAAATTTGGAGCCATCGATCCCAAGATGTAGGATTTCACCTTAAGGTTATCATCTTTCCATCTATTAAAAGTTTATCTCTCTTCTGGAGTGGAGTCAGGATCGATTTCAACAGGCAGTGGATTGGCAGTGACATAAGTCAACTATTCAAACTCCAAGACAAGGTGTATGTTCATTTCTTATTCCAAATAGTTCTCAACTCCTTTTAGTTTATTAGTATCCAAAATTCTCATCAATGGATTAGCAGCAGCCATCTACTGGACAACATTTAAAAATTAGTAGCAGAACATTTTCCATTTCAAAATAATAACACTAATTGATTATGGAATTTTAAATCTATTAGTGCCCTCCCACTACTTTACGTAATTCCGTAATCTCCCTTAACGGAAAATAGAAATTTGACTCTCAAACTTTCATAGCGGGAAGTGGATCCCATGACATTTACTACAGCCTCACACTATCAACGGTTTTGGCCTTTATAATCTCATTAGGTAGACCTCCAAGGTCAATCACATTCATGTGACTCATAGTTTGGTCCTGAACCGTTTCTTATCCTCACACTATCGACGGTCTTGGATTAAGATGTATTCCAGGTGTATACTTGTCAATGTGCACTAAAGAGTTTCGTTTGTACACCCTCACAATAATGATGGTATTGGGTGACTGCGTTAACTCATCACGCTACATCTAATGTTTTATCGGAGCGACCCAAGTTCCAAGCACTTATACCCTCAGAATAATGACAGTCTTGGATATAAGTAGTAAGAACTCATTCATCTCTATATTGATATGACAGACCATCCAATAATGCTCCAACATTACTAATACTATTACTTAAATAAAGTAATCACCTAATAATGAGAGATTTATGACAATCAAGTCACTAATTTAATTAGGTCAAAATTTTAACTTAAAACATGCTTTACATATCCAAAATGTCTTATGCATAATTAAATTAAAATTACTATGGCATATATTCAAAAACATGTTTTGTGTGGTTAAGCCTTGCTACAGATACCATTATGTTGGGGCAGTTGTGGAACCCCTAGGGTCGGATCGGTGCCCCGCGCAGCGGAATGGGTGTAATTGTAAAATATTTAATGAAATACTATATTCCATTATGAGTGTATAGGAAAAATCCGGGACTGAGTCGGAGTCCGAAAGCTCAAGAACGAGCGAAAACAAAATTAGCACACGTAGCGCGTACGCGCGCAGTACATTGCCCGCGTATGTTGTGCGCGCAAACAACATTTCAATTTTTTTTGTTTTCTTTAATTTCCTTCAGCTCACTTTCCAGTGAGCTGAATGAATTAAGGTATATTACCCTAATTGCTTCCAACTCTCCCTAAACACTTTAAAAATACCCAAAATTAATTGTTAATTTCAAAACCAACATCAACACATGTTATAGAATAAAATTCAATTTTTTTCAAAATATCAAATATTTTTACAAAAATATAAATTTATTCTAAATACGCACTGGCGTAAATTTTAAATCCAAGACACAAATCAATTAGAATCCCAATAAGAAATGTCTCGTGAACAATTCTAGGTCACCCAAAGGTAGTCAAGTGATTCTAGAATGGTATCCATAGCTCTTAGCTTTAATCTAGAGTTCCAAACTCTAATTTTATTTTTATGTCTAACATAAATATTTTGACCTAATAACAATCATATTGTGTTATACTTCCAAAGCATACTAACATAATTTATTAGCCTTTTTTAAATATTAAGTTATGTGATCATGCATCCAATACATAAAATAACATAACTTAAGAGAAGTTCAAACTTACCTAGCAAGCTTG
This sequence comes from Zanthoxylum bungeanum, assembly GCA_019454045.1. NCBI lineage: Eukaryota > Viridiplantae > Streptophyta > Magnoliopsida > Sapindales > Rutaceae > Zanthoxylum > Zanthoxylum bungeanum. The sequence continues at coordinate 7,863 of SKCR01036330.1, read as the reverse complement.
ATGCAAATATCAAATCTTCTTCTCTTTGTTGAAATGGTAGGAGAACCTCCAAGGTTTGCAACCTTCACTCCAAGATCCAATCTTTATTCCAATGTTAGCAAGCTTCAATCCAAGATCCTATCTTGATTTCTCCTAGATGAAATCTTATAGAGACCACACAAGCTTATCTAAACACTTCTCTAACTGAGGCTAATTTCTCTAAGAATTTGCTTGTACTTAGCTTTCTCAAGCTTTGGCTTTTCTTAATTAAAACATACTTAAAGTTTTCTATTTATAGTAAAACTTAGATAATTTGTAATTAATAAAAGTTGTTGTAATCAACTTTTATGTGGGCTTAATCTAATTTGTCCAAATATGTATAATTAGGTGTGACTAATCTCCATTGTCTCCCACTTTGATTTAATCCAATTAAATCAAGCCAAGGATTAGGAAATTGATTAGTTAAATATTTGCCACTTTGATTTAATCCAATTAAATCAAGCCAAAACCACATATTATTACATACTTACAATTACTATAATATCCTCAAATGGTAGAGATAATTATGATTTTACAATTAAGACATCGTGTAATTATTGAATTAATCAAATTAATCCAATTAGGTCAAAGTAAATAATCAATGCTATCCAATAACACTTGATTATCTTAGTTGATAATTATAATATCGAATATTATCTTTTATCAAAATTAATCGGCTACCCAAGTGCTCAACGAGTACACTACATATTGAGACTCCCTAAGGTCAGACACGTTCGTCATATAAGCCTAGCTAATATGTACGCAATTCGACCACCTCCGAATTCACGAAGAACATGAACGACCTTTCTGAACTATACAAGTCGAGGTCATCACATATGTTTAACAATCCCTCTGTCGTAGGCTATCTGAGTTGTGCTTAGGAAACATAGAATACACCGTCAAGTTTTTGAGGCGCACATCTCATGTCGACATGTCCACGATTCTTCATAACTGATGCGATCTACCCTAGGTGATCGACTTTGGCCAAAGCTTTAAGAATCGTGACTTTACTCACATGGATACCTAAACCCCTTATGATACACATACGGGCCGACAGACCCTATCTTGCTTCGCACTTAATTACTGAGTGCATCGGTCCACACCCAACGAACATCTAGAGGCCAGACCATGAAAGGTTTCTGACATACATGGTATCAAAGTGTGGAGGATCTCACACAAAATCAATGTTATCCTATAGTCAAAGGATTACATATGCTACTCGATTCGACGAGATTCCTATTGACGGTGGTGTGTACTTCCAACTATTAGGAATCATCTGTGAGTCATTCAGTATTCGGTCCAACCAATACCCACACGTCTATACGAGTTTCCAAAACTCATGGTGCATCAAGTTAAACCATTGGAACTCCAATTCCAATATACGACATGTGTTAGTCTTATAGGTTATAGGAATTCGATTGTATTCCAAAACCAATGATTAGGAATATTTACTTTAAGAATAGTTTATAATAATAATACTATCCCAATGTCGGACCACCTAGTGTCAAGTATTACTACAAGACTATTCTAAGGTCGATGTCATTCTTAACATATCTATATATCAATCTAATACGCATAATGACAATACCATTAATAAGATATGAAATAAAAAAGTAGTTATTTTATTAATAAATAATAAAATATACAATTCGGATTGACACTCCAAGCATCAACTCCAACAGTTGGGATATATGCCCTAGAGCTTAATGTAATGTAAACAAAATTATTTGTTATGAAATAAAAGATGCATTATTCATTTATCAAATGTTTGATTTAAATTTCATATTGTAAATTATCTTGTTTACTCTTGATTACTCATGTTCTTTCAAACTTAGTATATTAGTGTCATAAAAAAGAGGATTTAAGTCTGAAGTTAGTAATATAAAATAGTTCATAGAGAGTGAACAAAGCAAGTACGTTTTTTGTGGTTTATCTATAGCTGTTGTCCATTCTATAATTGTTTGACGACATTGATCTGGGATCGTCCATATGGTGACATGAGAATGGAGACACCTTATATGATGTGATTATATATCACTGGACCTAGATAGAATTAAGTTTCTTATAATAGCCGTTAAATAAAGAAATTCATTTCAATTTAATAGATGGTCATATATGGATTAATCTTGAATGTACTGTGAACTTTTGCATAGCATGCTATGTCCTTTGATTTACAAAGGTGAGGTTGGTGTAGCAATCCCAACTAATAGCTACGTACTTTGGGGACATGGTTTGGTGTGTAGCTAGAGACGTTTTACATGGATATGGAGTTCACTCATTCTTGCAAGAAGTAGAGGAGTATCTTTCTTAAGGGTTGATTCGGTATTTGAACGATATGATCGCTTAAGTCTTTCTATTGCGAATAGAAAGGTTAATATTTATAATGGTTATGAATAAATCGTTCATTAGAGAATCAATGATACTTAAGGTAAAGATATTTAGAGGGGTATAACAGATATTAAGACCTGGATCTAATTATGAGATACTCGTGAAAGGCCAATCCGTATGTAATGACTATATCGATGGATACCGACATAGTTTGGTAAATATTATCTATCTGTGGCAACGAGAGTTCAACTTCAAGTTTTTAGTGGAATAAGCTAAAGTTAATAATTTGGAATATTTAATTAAGAGTTTAATTAATATTCTAGAATTATTAGAGCTCGGAACTGTAGGTCCATTTGGTCACGTGCTAGCTTGATATACTGTAGAAAATTAAATATAATTAGATAGTCCAATTATATACTCACATATACATTATTATTAATGGGATTAATATTATATAATTGTCACACATGTAACCTTATATTATATTTAATAAAGAGTTTTATTTTATAAATGATTATAACATAATCATTTAAATATTAAAGATTTTGTATATATTAAATTATGATATATAATTTAACATATTGATTTTGAATTAATGAGTTTATGGAACCTCATTGTTGAAAATTGGTTGTTGCAATTTCTTTTATAGTAACTTATTTAATGTTATTATTATTTTCATTCAACAAAATTTGTTGTTACAAAGATAGGGGCTGGCCGAATTTGGTGAAGAGAGAGGAATGACTTTTTTCTTTGATTTTTTACAAACAAAAACCCTAAGTATAAAAAGGAAATTGGATTTTCTTTTTTTCTCTCTCATTTTTTGGAAAACCATAGCAACCCTTGTACACATTTTCTCTCAAGTGTTGAAAGAAAATGAGAAAGAACAAAAAGAAATGAAAAATTTTGGTGTGACAAATCTTGACTTATTCTCTAAAATTTTTAGGGATTTTGTTTTGTGAGTGAAGCCCATTCGGAGTTGGAATAAAATATCTTCTTCCTCTTTGTTTTGTTTCGCTCATCTTGGGGCTCAGTATGTTTCGTGTTATATCAGGAAAATTTTAGGAATACTAATAGGTGTTTCTAGGGTGTTGTGAGACTGTTTTGGTGAAAACATTCAGACCTAAAATGATGCTCTTGCTCACGCAAAATAGAAGCTGATTTGAGTGAGCTGTGCGTGTATATTAAGTATAAAATGGATCATAACTGAGACGTTGCTCGGGGGTTGAAAAATAGTTAAAAAAAACCTATACCACTGAGCAGAGGTTAGTGAGATTCCGTCAAAGAGAGAGATGGTAGAAAAAATTTCCATGTCGATTCTCGTTCCTAAGCCGCTTCCGCTACCCTAGGGAAATCGGTTCCTACGATTGGCATCAGAGCGAGGTTGAAAAGTGTTCTTAACCTTTCTCTTTTTATTAAAAAATTTCTATTTTTTTATTTATATGAGATATAAATTAGTTTTATGCATGTTGTGATGAGTAGGCATATTCTTATGTTCATATGATGAATGTTTATTTTTTGGATTCATGTGATGAATGTATTGCATTGATCGTAAATTTTTCAGGCTCTTATTTTTGTGTTATTTTTGGTTTTGGGAATGTAAGGCCATAAGGCCATTTTTTAGAAGTATTGTACATTTTGTTTTATGTAAAAGTTTCAAGTTATAGCATTCTATGTTATTTGGAGAGCCAATGCCGCTAACGACTCAATCTCAATCCATGGAGCAAGATTTGAAGACCAAGGGATGCCTTGGAAATTTTATACTAAATAGGTTAGTATAGAAAAAATAAGAGCCCGGTCAATGTAATTTTATTTTATGTTACATGTATACTTATTTCGAAATATTTGAATAACATGTCATATAGTTTAGGGTGCCTACTCTTGTATTTTCACATGCCATAACATGTTTAGATGCATGAATATTCTAGTCATAAAATATGATTTTATGAAATTTAAAAGAGTTGAATTGGAATATGATATGAATGAAAACATATTAATAAGATTAATTGATTTAATGGTTTAAAATTGGAAATTGAAAAATTTAATATAAATGGGATTTATAAGTGAATTGTATTTTTCTTTGATATATCGGATAAAAACCCGAATGTAAATTCCATAGCCGATTCCGAATGGACGGTGATGTGGTCTGCGCTTGGGACACAATTGCACGTACCATTGGAATTTATAAGACGTTTATATTAATTAAATATTTTAATTAAAACTTTGTCCCTTTTGAATTTCTGAATTTTAAACTTGTTAGTGAACTAAAATTATATGAATTAAAATTTATTAGGTCACTAAATCAAACTTAATTAAATTAGTTAAATTAAGTAAAATATTAGTTGAGACTAATGAGAAATAGTGAATAAAATTTTAAGAGTTAAAATTGGTTAGATCACTAATTATACACTGGTGTAAAATAGAGTTATGTTTTAGCCGCGCATAAACTTATAGACATTATTGAATTAAAATATTAGATATTTAAGTAGAAACCTTAAAATTAAAATAATGAGTGGGAGAGTGATATACGACAATATATCATGCGATCTCCATTGTTAGTCCGAAAATTAGAGATTCAAAAGGTGTCTCGAGATAGATTTGTTTTCGTCCCATATATATGGTGTCCATTTTGGATCAATATAAAGTTTAGATTCCGAGAGTATATGAACTCTAGATGTATACCCTATGGTGGCATTTCACTAGTTAAGTCCAAGGGTTCTGAAACAACGGGTTACACTCACGTAGGAATGATTAAATATTAATCGAAATTCCTTGATCAAATCAAACGGTGGTTGGTCAATATAGGAATAAGTGTTATTCCCGCATATATTAATCAATTAAGATTGTCTCGATCTATAATGCAAATACTTGACCTACCCTACGGCGAAGCTTATTTGTGGGATGATAGATTTTCGTGACATAGTAATTATTTTAGGTTTCTAATTCATTATATATGGTTCATGCATCATGTTTAATTTTATGCCTAAATGTTTGATGATTTTAATATGCGATGAATGGATATTAAAAATTAGTTTATTTTATTTTATTTCAACCATGGTTTCTCCAATTATTGCTATTCTTTCAAATGACAAAATTATGGGAGAAAACTATGTTAAGTGAAAAAGTAACATGAACGCCATCTTGGTATGTGAAGACCTTAAGTTTGTCATGATGGAGGAATGTCCTCCCGAGCTAGCTAAAATTTATGGCCAAGCTGTGCGCGATGCTTACTAGAAATGGGTCGCGGTAAATAAGAAAGCTTGTTGCTACTTGCTAGCAGGGATGTCCGAGGTTCTTCCTGAAACCATGAGCCAATGGCTACAACATCTTTGATTATGGAGTCATTGTAGGGCATGTTTGGGCAGCATTCGGAATGGAAACTGTTGGGTTTTCTAGGTCAAACCAAGATCAATTAAGCGAATGAAAAGTGCGAATACAACAAAGTAAAGTTGCGGAAATACTCAATTTGATCGGATTTGCGATACGTAGAACACAAAAATTTTCTGCTCCTTCCTTGAAGCTCTCGGCCATGCCCCTCTTTTGTGCTCCATGTTTGATCTTCAAGCTCCAAGCTTTGAGAATGGATTCCATGCTCATGAATGGGTTTCCCTATCACCTTTGTTTGACCCATTGGATGTGCTAGCATCTTGGAAAAATTTGCCACAAATTCTTTCATTTGCTCCTTGTTGCTCTCGGCATTGAGAGGAAATTTTGAGAGAAAAAGCACCAAGTGTCGTGAGGATGGAGAGAAGAAAGAAGAGTTGTGTTGGTTGAATTGATTTCAAAAATCCATTCAAAATGATATACCAAAAATTAAATAAATGGTATTAGCCATTCAAACCATCACATTTGAGTGTTTTGCACTCAACCATCAACCAACAACTTCCATCACATTAAAGTGATAAAGTTGACTAGTGATGTGACACATGATGTGACTTGTGGGCCCCACTTGATTTAAAATGCGAGTGGGCCCGCAAACACTCCCGGGCTCGGGTTCGCTAATTCCGAATTAACGAATTTTCCGTTGCGACGTAATTAAATCAAATAATTATGCCTAGCAAAATTACTATTCACGTCGCTAACGAATTAATTCTAAATTAACTCGTTTGCCCGAATTAAAATCTAATTTTAATTCCGCGTCGAAATCCAATTTCGTTTAATATATCGAATATATTAATTTATCGATTAATTCCAAATTAATCGTTCTCTCTCTTTAAATAGTATTTTATCCTAGATAAAATATCTCTGTAATTAATCCTAGATTATTTTTCTCTCTCTACTAATTAATCCTAGATTAATTATGTCCGAGTCATACGTCATCGGTGAATCTTTGGGAAGCGACCCATGAGATCCCCGGATATGTTGGCAGTAAATCCGGTTGTCGGACTATCCGAACACGTACGTACCTAGTACTACGTTTTTACCTATTTACAAGACATGGTTGGCTTCTAGCAAAGCACCGTGCCTACCCAATTCTCCAGAAATATTCTTAAAGGAATATGTAATCTATATCAGGCATAGTATACATAGTATTGTGTATTGCGATCCAGTATCGGATGTCACATGCTAGACATGGGGCTGGAATTGTGTCTGCCCCGTACGAAGCACATATCGGATCTCTGATAACTAGTCTATATAATCGGATAAGCATGACCTAGTCATATTATCCCGATAGCTACAGCATATAAGAGCACCAGTTCCGTATCCTATGTGACCATCATCTCCATATGACTGAAGTGATACTTCCATTTTGACATCACACCCAATACACTACGATTCTCAATATACTCAGAAGATGCATACACAGAACCTGTTAAAGCCCTGGACGACCAAAACCAAAGTATATTGATTATCGCAAGTATTAGCGATGTAAGTCTTAGGTTAAGACCAAATACACCTACCCTGATTCGGACTTCTATAGACACATAGTCATACTACCAATGGAATTCTGAGGGGTCTATCTAGAGCAAAGCTGTTTACGTACCATCGGTAAACACAACCTCCTATTACACTTGCATGAGTATCCAATACCCAAATATATGAGAACTATGCTGTTATGCTCCCATAACACGCATAAGGGCAATACTAGTCTATTCCACATTATCGATGTCCAATCTCGATAATACTACGACTAGGGATGTTTTAATGATTAAACCTTAGTGGATTAATACTGTCTAATATCTTATTAATCAGGAACTAATCATATGGACTTTTATTATTTATTTATCTTGGTAATCCAATTACAAATGATAAAAGAGCAATTTCCTTTGTCACATAGTTAATTTGTACAACAACACCATGTTCTGTACAAATAGTGATGCTATGGGTCATAATTGTCCAACAGAAACGTCATGAGGCTGTGGTCTCAACGATGACCACGAGGATGAAGGAAGGGATATCAGTCAAAAAGCATGTCTTGAGGATGATGATGTATCTTAACACGGCCGAAACTCTTGGATCTCGTATTAACGAGCGTAGCTAAGTGACCATGCTCATGGAAACTCTTCTGAAGAGTTTCCT